>CAXHKU010000630.1:0-29961 GCA_964017125.1 Flabesymbios commensalis
CTGCAAAAGTTATTAATGAGATTGGTGTAAAATTTGATTGAGTATTATTAAAAGTTATTCATTTAGACGTCAATTCAGACGTCAATTCTCAACCGTTTTCCATGTAGTTTTGCAGGCACCATCGGCTGGTACTACGGCAACTTCCGTGTAAATTTGGCGAAGTTTGATTAATTATTGCAGAAGTTATTAATGAGCTTGGTGTGAAATTTGATTGACTATTATTAAAAGTTATTCATTTAGACGTCAATTCAGACGTCAATTCTCAACCGTTTTTCATGTAGTTTTGCAGGCAACATTGGCTGTTATTACGGCAACTTCCCTGTAAATTTGGCGAAGTCTAATTAATTACTGCAAAAGTTATTAATGAGATTGGTGTGAAATTTGATTGAGTATTATTAAAAGTTATTCATTTAGACGTCAATTCAGACGTCAATTCTCAACCGTTTTCCATGTAGTTTTGCAGGCAACATTGGCTGTTATTACGGCAACTTCCCTGTAAATGTGGCGAAGTTTGATTATTTACTGCAAAAGTTATTAATGAGATTGGTGTGAAATTTGATTGAGTATTATTAAAAGTTATTCATTTAGACGTCAATTCAGACGTCAATTCTCAACCGTTTTCCATTTAGTTTTGTAGGCGCCATCGGCTGGAACTACGGCAGCTTCCCTGTAAATTTGGCGAAGTTTGATTAATTATTGCAGAAGTTATTAATTGGATTGGTGTGAAATTTGATTGAGTATTATTAAAAGTTATTCATTTGGACGTCAATTCAGACGTTAATTCTCAACCGTTTTCCATGTAGTTTTGTATGCACCATCGGCTGGTATTACGGCAACTTCCCTGTAAATTTGGCGAAGTTTGATTAATTACTGCAAAAGTTATTAATGAGATTGGTGTGAAATTTGATTGAGTATTATTAAAGTTATTCATTTAGACGTCAATTCAGACGTCAATTCTCACCGTTTTCGATGTAGTTTTGTATGCACCATCGGCTGGTATTACGGCAACTTCCCTGTAAATTTGGCGAAGTTTGATTAATTATTGCAGAAGTTATTAATGAGCTTGGTGTGAAATTTGATTGAGTTTTTTTAAAAGTTATTCATTTAGACGTCAATTCAGACGTCAATTCTCAACCGTTTTCCATGTAGTTTTGCAGGCACCATCGGCTGGTACTACGGCAACTTCCGTGTAAATTTGGCGAAGTTTGATTAATTATTGCAGAAGTTATTAATGAGCTTGGTGTGAAATTTGATTGACTATTATTAAAAGTTATTCATTTAGACGTCAATTCAGACGTCAATTCTCAACCGTTTTCCATGTAGTTTTGCAGGCAACATTGGCTGTTACTACGGCAACTTCCCTGTAAATTTGGCGAAGTTTAATTAATTACTGCAAAAGTTATTAATGAGATTGGTGTGAAATTTGATTGAGTATTATTAAAAGTTATTCATTTAGACGTCAATTCAGACGTCAATTCTCACCGTTTTCCATGTAGTTTTGCAGGCAACATTGGCTGTTATTACGGCAACTTCCCTGTAAATGTGGCGAAGTTTGATTAATTACTGCAAAAGTTATTAATGAGATTGGTGTGAAATTTGATTGAGTATTATTAAAAGTTATTCATTTGGACGTCAATTCAGACGTTAATTCTCAACCGTTTTCCATGTAGTTTTGTATGCACCATCGGCTGGTATTACGGCAACTTCCCTGTAAATTTGGCGAAGTTTGATTAATTACTGCAAAAGTTATTAATGAGATTGGTGTGAAATGTGATTGAGTATTATTAAAAGTTATTCATTTAGACGTCAATTCAGACGTCAATTCTCAACCGTTTCGATGTAGTTTTGTATGCACCATCGGCTGGTATTACGGCAACTTAAGTGTAAATTTGGCGAAGTTTGATTAATTATTGCAGAAGTTATTAATGAGCTTGGTGTGAAATTTGATTGAGTTTTTCTAAAAGTTATTCATTTAGACGTCAATTCAGACGTCAATTCTCAACCGTTTCCCATGTAGTTTTGTAAGGCAACATCGGCTGTTATTACGGCAACTTCTCTGTAAATTTGGCGAAGTTTGATTAATGTAAACTTTGCGAAGTTTGATTTATTACTGCAAAAATTATTAAAGAGATTGTTGTGAAATTTGATTGAGTATAATTAAAAGTTATTAATTTAAACGTCAATTCAGACGTCACTTCTCAACTGTTTTCCATGTAATTTTGCAGACACCATCGCCTGGTATTACGGCAACTTCCGTGTAAATTTGGCGAAGTTTGATTAATTACTGCAGAAGTTATTAATGAGATTGGTTTGAAATTTGATTGAGTATTATTAAAGTTATTCATTTAGACGTCAATTCAGACGTCAATTCTTAACTGTTTCCTATGTAGTTTTGCAGGCAACATTGGCTATTATTACGGCAACTTCCCTGTAAATTTGGCGAAGTTTGATTAATTACTGCAAAAGTTATTAATGAGATTGGTTTGAAATTTGATTGAGTATTATTAAAAGTTATTCATTTAGACGTCAATTCAGACGTCAATTCTCAACCGTTTTCCATGTAGTTTTGCAGGCACCATCGGCTGGTACTACGGCAACTTCCGTGTAAATTTGGCGAAGTTTGATTAATTATTGCAGAAGTTATTAATGAGCTTGGTGTGAAATTTGATTGACTATTATTAAAAGTTATTCATTTAGACGTCAATTCAGACGTCAATTCTCAACCGTTTTTCATGTAGTTTTGCAGGCAACATTGGCTGTTATTACGGCAACTTCCTGTAAATTTGGCTAAGTCTAATTAATTACTGCAAAAGTTATTAATGAGATTGGTGTGAAATTTGATTGAGTATTATAAAAGTTATTCATTTAGACGTCAATTCAGACGTCAATTCTCAACCGTTTTCCATGTAGTTTTGCAGGCAACATTGGCTGTTATTACGGCAACTTCCCTGTAAATGTGGCGAAGTTTGATTAATTACTGCAAAAGTTATTAATGAGATTGGTGTGAAATTTGATTGAGTATTATTAAAAGTTATTCATTTAGACGTCAATTCAGACGTCAATTCTCAACCGTTTTTCATTTAGTTTGTAGGCGCCATCGGCTGGAACTACGGCAGCTTCCCTGTAAATTTGGCGAAGTTTGATTAATTATTGCAGAAGTTATTAATTGGATTGGTGTGAAATTTGATTGAGTATTATTAAAAGTTATTCATTTGGACGTCAATTCAGACGTTAATTCTCAACCGTTTTCCATGTAGTTTTGTATGCACCATCGGCTGGTATTACGGCAACTTCCCTGTAAATTTGGCGAAGTTTGATTAATTACTGCAAAAGTTATTAATGAGATTGGTGTGAAATTTGATTGAGTATTATTAAAAGTTATTCATTTAGACGTCAATTCAGACGTCAATTCTCAACCGTTTTCGATGTAGTTTTGTATGCACCATCGGCTGGTATTACGGCAACTTAAGTGTAAATTTGGCGAAGTTTGATTAATTATTGCAGAAGTTATTAATGAGCTTGGTGTGAAATTTGATTGAGTTTTTTTAAAAGTTATTCATTTAGACGTCAATTCAGACGTCAATTCTCAACCGTTTTCCATGTAGTTTTGCAGGCACCATCGGCTGGTACTACGGCAACTTCCGTGTAAATTTGGCGAAGTTTGATTAATTATTGCAGAAGTTATTAATGAGCTTGGTGTGAAATTTGATTGACTATTATTAAAAGTTATTCATTTAGACGTCAACTCAGACGTCAATTCTCAACCGTTTTTCCATGTAGTTTTGCAGGCAACATTGGCTGTTATTACGGCAACTTCCCTGTAAATTTGGCGAAGTTTAATTAATTACTGCAAAAGTTATTAATGAGATTGGTGTGAAATTTGATTGAGTATTATTAAAAGTTATTCATTTAGACGTCAATTCAGACGTCAATTCTCAACCGTTTTCCATGTAGTTTTGCAGGCAACATTGGCTGTTATTACGGCAACTTCCCTGTAAATGTGGCGAAGTTTGATTAATTACTGCAAAAGTTATTAATGAGATTGGTGTGAAATTTGATTGAGTATTATTAAAAGTTATTCATTTGGACGTCAATTCAGACGTTAATTCTCAACCGTTTTCCATGTAGTTTTGTATGCACCATCGGCTGGTATTACGGCAACTTCCCTGTAAATTTGGCGAAGTTTGATTAATTACTGCAAAAGTTATTAATGAGATTGGTGTGAAATTTGATTGAGTATTATTAAAAGTTATTCATTTAGACGTCAATTCAGACGTCAATTCTCAACCGTTTTCATTTAGTTTTGTAGGCGCCATCGGCTGGAACTACGGCAGCTTCCCTGTAAATTTGGCGAAGTTTGATTAATTATTGCAGAAGTTATTAATTGGATTGGTGTGAAATTTGATTGAGTATTATTAAAAGTTATTCATTTGGACGTCAATTCAGACGTTAATTCTCAACCGTTTTCCATGTAGTTTTGTATGCACCATCGGCTGGTATTACGGCAACTTCCCTGTAAATTTGGCGAAGTTTGATTAATTACTGCAAAAGTTATTAATGAGATTGGTGTGAAATTTGATTGAGTATTATTAAAAGTTATTCATTTAGACGTCAATTCAGACGTCAATTCTCAACCGTTTTCGATGTAGTTTTGTATGCACCATCGGCTGGTATTACGGCAACTTAAGTGTAAATTTGGCGAAGTTTGATTAATTATTGCAGAAGTTATTAATGAGCTTGGTGTGAAATTTGATTGAGTTTTTTTAAAAGTTATTCATTTAGACGTCAATTCAGACGTCAATTCTCAACCGTTTTCCATGTAGTTTTGCAGGCACCATCGGCTGGTACTACGGCAACTTCCGTGTAAATTTGGCGAAGTTTGATTAATTATTGCAGAAGTTATTAATGAGCTTGGTGTGAAATTTGATTGACTATTATTAAAAGTTATTCATTTAGACGTCAATTCAGACGTCAATTCTCAACCGTTTTCCATGTAGTTTTGCAGGCAACATTGGCTGTTATTACGGCAACTTCCCTGTAAATTTGGCGAAGTTTAATTAATTACTGCAAAAGTTATTAATGAGATTGGTGTGAAATTTGATTGAGTATTATTAAAAGTTATTCATTTAGACGTCAATTCAGACGTCAATTCTCAACCGTTTTCCATGTAGTTTTGCAGGCAACATTGGCTGTTATTACGGCAACTTCCCTGTAAATGTGGCGAAGTTTGATTAATTACTGCAAAAGTTATTAATGAGATTGGTGTGAAATTTGATTGAGTATTATTAAAAGTTATTCATTTGGACGTCAATTCAGACGTTAATTCTCAACCGTTTTCCATGTAGTTTTGTATGCACCATCGGCTGGTATTACGGCAACTTCCCTGTAAATTTGGCGAAGTTTGATTAATTACTGCAAAAGTTATTAATGAGATTGGTGTGAAATTTGATTGAGTATTATTAAAAGTTATTCATTTAGACGTCAATTCAGACGTCAATTCTCAACCGTTTTCGATGTAGTTTTGTATGCACCATCGGCTGGTATTACGGCAACTTAAGTGTAAATTTGGCGAAGTTTGATTAATTATTGCAGAAGTTATTAATGAGCTTGGTGTGAAATTTGATTGAGTTTTTCTAAAAGTTATTCATTTAGACGTCAATTCAGACGTCAATTCTCAACCGTTTCCCATGTAGTTTTGTAGGCAACATCGGCTGTTATTACGGCAACTTCTCTGTAAATTTGGCGAAGTTTGATTAATGTAAACTTTGCGAAGTTTGATTTATTACTGCAAAAATTATTAAAGAGATTGTTGTGAAATTTGATTGAGTATTATTAAAAGTTATTAATTTAAACGTCAATTCAGACGTCACTTCTCAACTGTTTTCCATGTAATTTTGCAGACACCATCGCCTGGTATTACGGCAACTTCCCTGTAAATTTGGCGAAGTTTGATTAATTACTGCAGAAGTTATTAATGAGATTGGTTTGAAATTTGATTGAGTATTATTAAAAGTTATTCATTTAGACGTCAATTCAGACGTCAATTCTTAACTGTTTCCTATGTAGTTTTGCAGGCAACATTGGCTGTTATTACGGCAACTTCCCTGTAAATTTGGCGAAGCTTGATTAATTACTGCAAAAGTTATTAATGAGATTGGTTTGAAATTTGATTGAGTATTATTAAAAGTTATTCATTTAGACGTCAATTCAGACGTCAATTCTCAACCGTTTTCCATGTAGTTTTGCAGACAACATTGGCTGTTATTACAGCAACTTCCCTGTAAATTTGGCGAAGTTTGATTAATTACTGCAAAAGTTATTAATGAGATTGATGTAAAATTTGATTGAGTATTATTAAAAGTTATTCATTTGGACGTCAATTCAGACGTTAATTCTCAACCGTTTTCCATGTAGTTTTGTATGCACCATCGGCTGGTATTACGGCAACTTCCCTGTAAATTTGGCGAAGTTTGATTAATTACTGCAAAAGTTATTAATGAGATTGGTGTGAAATTTGATTGAGTATTATTAAAAGTTATTCATTTAGACGTCAATTCAGACGTCAATTCTCAACCGTTTTCGATGTAGTTTTGTATGCACCATCGGCTGGTATTACGGCAACTTAAGTGTAAATTTGGCGAAGTTTGATTAATTATTGCAGAAGTTATTAATGAGCTTGGTGTGAAATTTGATTGACTATTATTAAAAGTTATTCATTTAGACGTCAACTCAGACGTCAATTCTCAACCGTTTTCCATGTAGTTTTGCAGGCAACATTGGCTGTTATTACGGCAACTTCCCTGTAAATTTGGCGAAGTTTAATTAATTACTGCAAAAGTTATTAATGAGATTGGTGTGAAATTTGATTGAGTATTATTAAAAGTTATTCATTTAGACGTCAATTCAGACGTCAATTCTCAACCGTTTTCCATGTAGTTTTGCAGGCAACATTGGCTGTTATTACGGCAACTTCCCTGTAAATGTGGCGAAGTTTGATTAATTACTGCAAAAGTTATTAATGAGATTGGTGTGAAATTTGATTGAGTATTATTAAAAGTTATTCATTTGGACGTCAATTCAGACGTTAATTCTCAACCGTTTTCCATGTAGTTTTGTATGCACCATCGGCTGGTATTACGGCAACTTCCCTGTAAATTTGGCGAAGTTTGATTAATTACTGCAAAAGTTATTAATGAGATTGGTGTGAAATTTGATTGAGTATTATTAAAAGTTATTCATTTAGACGTCAATTCAGACGTCAATTCTCAACCGTTTTTCATTTAGTTTTGTAGGCGCCATCGGCTGGAACTACGGCAGCTTCCCTGTAAATTTGGCGAAGTTTGATTAATTATTGCAGAAGTTATTAATTGGATTGGTGTGAAATTTGATTGAGTATTATTAAAAGTTATTCATTTGGACGTCAATTCAGACGTTAATTCTCAACCGTTTTCCATGTAGTTTTGTATGCACCATCGGCTGGTATTACGGCAACTTCCCTGTAAATTTGGCGAAGTTTGATTAATTACTGCAAAAGTTATTAATGAGATTGGTGTGAAATTTGATTGAGTATTATTAAAAGTTATTCATTTAGACGTCAATTCAGACGTCAATTCTCAACCGTTTTCGATGTAGTTTTGTATGCACCATCGGCTGGTATTACGGCAACTTAAGTGTAAATTTGGCGAAGTTTGATTAATTATTGCAGAAGTTATTAATGAGCTTGGTGTGAAATTTGATTGAGTTTTTTTAAAAGTTATTCATTTAGACGTCAATTCAGACGTCAATTCTCAACCGTTTTCCATGTAGTTTTGCAGGCACCATCGGCTGGTACTACGGCAACTTCCGTGTAAATTTGGCGAAGTTTGATTAATTATTGCAGAAGTTATTAATGAGCTTGGTGTGAAATTTGATTGACTATTATTAAAAGTTATTCATTTAGACGTCAATTCAGACGTCAATTCTCAACCGTTTTCCATGTAGTTTTGCAGGCAACATTGGCTGTTATTACGGCAACTTCCCTGTAAATTTGGCGAAGTTTAATTAATTACTGCAAAAGTTATTAATGAGATTGGTGTGAAATTTGATTGAGTATTATTAAAAGTTATTCATTTAGACGTCAATTCAGACGTCAATTCTCAACCGTTTTCCATGTAGTTTTGCAGGCAACATTGGCTGTTATTACGGCAACTTCCCTGTAAATGTGGCGAAGTTTGATTAATTACTGCAAAAGTTATTAATGAGATTGGTGTGAAATTTGATTGAGTATTATTAAAAGTTATTCATTTGGACGTCAATTCAGACGTTAATTCTCAACCGTTTTCCATGTAGTTTTGTATGCACCATCGGCTGGTATTACGGCAACTTCCCTGTAAATTTGGCGAAGTTTGATTAATTACTGCAAAAGTTATTAATGAGATTGGTGTGAAATTTGATTGAGTATTATTAAAAGTTATTCATTTAGACATCAATTCAGACGTCAATTCTCAACCGTTTGCCATGTAGTTTTGCAGGCAACATTGGCTGTTATTACAGCAACTTCCCTGTAAATTTGGCGAAGTTTGATTAATTACTGCAAAAGTTATTAATGAGATTGGTGTAAAATTTGATTGACTATTATTAAAAGTTATTCATTTAGACGTCAATTCAGACGTCAATTCTCAACCGTTTTCCATGTAGTTTTGCAGACAACATTGGCTGTTATTACAGCAACTTCCCTGTAAATTTGGCAAAGTTTGATTAATTACTGCAAAAGTTATTAATGAGATTGGTGTAAAATTTGATTGAGTATTATTAAAAGTTATTCATTTAGACGTCAATTCAGACGTCAATTCTTAACTGTTTTCCATGTAGTTTTGCAGGCACCATCGGCTGGTACTACGGCAACTTCCATGTATATTTGGCGAAGTTTGATTAATTATTGCAGAAGTTATTAATGAGCTTGGTGTGAAATTTGATTGACTATTATTAAAAGTTATTCATTTAGACGTCAATTCAGACGTCAATTCTCAACCGTTTTCCATTCAGTTTTGCAGGCAACATTGGCTTTTATTACGGCAACTTCCCTGTAAATTTGGCGGAGTTTGATTAATTACTGCATAAGTTATTAATGAGATTGGTGTAAAATTTGATTGAGTATTATTAAAAATTATTCATTTAGACGTCAATTCAGACGTCAATTCTTAACTGTTTTCCATGTAGTTTTGCAGGCACCATCGGCTGGTATTACGGCAACTTCCCTGTAAATTTGGCGAAATTTGATCAATTACTGCAAAAATTATTAATGAGCTTGGTGTGAAATTTGATTGACTAATATTAAAAGTTATTCATTTAGACGTCAATTCAGACGTCAATTCTCAACCATTTTCCATGTAGTTTTGCTGGCAACATTGGCTGTTATTACGGCAACTTCCCTGTAAATTTGGCGAAGTTTGATTAATTACTGCAAAAGTTATTAATGAGATTGGTGTGAAATTTGATTGAGTATTATTAAAAGTTATTCATTTAGACATCAATTCAGACGTCAATTCTCAACCGTTTGCCATGTAGTTTTGCAGGCAACATTGGCTGTTATTTCAGCAACTTCCCTGTAAATTTGGCGAAGTTTGATTAATTACTGCAAAAGTTATTAATGAGATTGGTGTAAAATTTGATTGAGTATTATTAAAAGTTATTCATTTAGACGTCAATTCAGACGTCAATTCTTAACTGTTTTCCATGTAGTTTTGCAGGCACCATCGGCTGTTATTACGGCAGCTTCCCTGTAAATTTGGCGAAGTTTGATTAATTACTGCAAAAATTATTAATGAGCTTGGTGTGAAATTTGATTGAGTATTATTAAAAGTTATTCATTTAGACGTCAATTCAGACGTCAATTCTTAACTGTTTCCTATGTAGTTTTGCAGGCAACATTGGCTGTTATTACGGCAACTTCCCTGTAAATTTGGCGAAGTTTGATTAATTACTGCAAAAGTTATTAATGAGATTGGTGTGAAATTTGATTGAGTATTATTAAAAGTTATTCATTTAGAAGTCAATTCAGACGTCAATTCTCAACCGTTTTCGATGTAGTTTTGTATGCACCATCGGCTGGTATTACGGCAACTTAAGTGTAAATTTGGCGAAGTTTGATTAATTATTGCAGAAGTTATTAATGAGCTTGGTGTGAAATTTGATTGAGTTATTTTAAAAGTTATTCATTTAGACGTCAATTCAGACTTTAATTCTCAACCGTTTCCCATGTAGTTTTGTAGGCAACATCGGCTGTTATTACGGCAACTTCTCTGTAAATTTGGCGAAGTTTGATTAATGTAAACTTTGCGAAGTTTGATTTATTACTGCAAAAATTATTAAAGAGATTGTTGTGAAATTTAAATTTGGCGAAGTTTGATTAATTTTTGCAGAAGTTATTAATGAGCTTGGTGTGAAATTTGATTGAGTTATTTTAAAAGTTATTCATTTAGACGTCAATTCAGACTTTAATTCTCAACCGTTTCCCATGTAGTTTTGAGGGCAACATCGGCTGTTATTACGGCAACTTCTCTGTAAATTTGGCGAAGTTTGATTAATGTAAACTTTGCGAAGTTTGATTTATTACTGCAAAAATTATTAAAGAGATTGTTGTGAAATTTGATAGAGTATTATTAAAAGTTATTAATTTAAACGTCAATTCAGACGTCACTTCTCAACTGTTATCCATGTAATTTTGCAGACACCATCGCCTGGTATTACGGCGACTTCCCTGTAAATTTGGCGAAGTTTGATTGATTACTGCAGAAGTTATTAATGAGATTGGTTTGAAATTTGATTGAGTATTATTAAAAGTTATTCATTTAGACGTCAATTCAGACGTCAATTCTCTACCGTTTTCCATGTAGTTTTGCAGGCAACATTGGCTGTTATTACAGCAACTTCCCTGTAAATTCGGCGAAGTTTGATTAATTACTACAAAAGTTATTAATGAGATTGGTGTAAAATTTGATTGAGTATTATTAAAAGTTATTCATTTAGACGTCAATTTTGACGTCAATTCTTAACTGTTTTCCATGTAGTTTTGCAGGCACCATCGGCTGGTATTACGGCAACTTCCCTGTAAATTTTGCGAAGTTTGAATAATTACTGCAAAAATTATTGATGAGATTGGTGTAAAATTTGATTGAGTATTAATAAAAGTTATTCATTTCGACGTCAATTCAGACGTCAATTCTCAACTGTTTCCTATGTAGTTTTGCAGGCACCATCGGCTGGTATTACGGCAACTTCCCTGTAAATTTGGCGAAGTTTGATTAATCACAGCAAAAGTTATTAATGAGATTGGTGTGAAATTTGATTGAGTATTATTAAAAGTTATTCATTTAGACGTCAATTCAGACATCAATTCTCAACCGTTTTCGATGTAGTTTTGCAGGCACCATCGGCTGGTATTACGGCAACTTAAGTGTAAATTTGGCGAAGTTTGAATAATTATTGCAGAAGTTATTAATGAGCTTGGTGTGAAATTTGATTGAGTTTTTTTAAAAGTTATTCATTTAGACGTCAATTCAGACGTCAATTCTCAACCGTTTCCCATGTAGTTTTGTAGGCAACATCGGCTGTTATTACGGCAACTTCCCTGTAAATTTGGCGAAGTTTGATTAATGTAAACTTTGCGAAGTTTGATTTATTACTGCAAAAATTATTAATGAGATTGGTGTAAAATTTGATTGAGTATTATTAAAAGTTATTCATTTAAACGTCAATTCAGACGTCACTTCTCAACTGTTTTCCATGTAATTTCGCAGACACCATCGGCTGGTATTACGGCAACTTCCCTGTAAATTTGGCGAAGTTTGAATAATTACTGCAAAAATTATTAATGAGATTGGTGTGAAATTTGATTGACTATTATTAAAAGTTATTCATTTAGACGTCAATTCAGACGTCAATTCTCAACCGTTTTCCATGTAGTTTTGCAGGCAACATTGGCTGTTATTACAGCAACTTCCCTGTAAATTTGGCGAAGTTTGATTAATTACTACAAAAGTTATTAATGAGATTGGTGTAAAATTTGATTGAGTATTATTAAAAGTTATTCATTTAGACGTCAATTTTGACGTCAATTCTTAACTGTTTTCCATGTAGTTTTGCAGGCACCATCGGCTGGTATTACGGCAACTTCCCTGTAAATTTGGCGAAGTTTGAATAATTACTGCAAAAATTATTGATGAGATTGGTGTAAAATTTGATTGAGTATTAATAAAAGTTATTCATTTCGACGTCAATTCAGACGTCAATTCTCAACTGTTTCCTATGTAGTTTTGCAGGCACCATCGGCTGGTATTACGGCAACTTCCCTGTAAATTTGGCGAAGTTTGATTAATCACAGCAAAAGGTATTAATGAGATTGGTGTGAAATTTGATTGAGTATTATTAAAAGTTATTCATTTAGACGTCAATTCAGACATCAATTCTCAACCGTTTTCGATGTAGTTTTGCAGGCACCATCGGCTGGTATTACGGCAACTTAAGTGTAAATTTGGCGAAGTTTGAATAATTATTGCAGAAGTTATTAATGAGCTTGGTGTGAAATTTGATTGAGTTTTTTTAAAAGTTATTCATTTAGACGTCAATTCAGACGTCAATTCTCAACCGTTTCCCATGTAGTTTTGTAGGCAACATCGGCTGTTATTACGGCAACTTCCCTGTAAATTTGGCGAAGTTTGATTAATGTAAACTTTGCGAAGTTTGATTTATTACTGCAAAAATTATTAATGAGATTGGTGTAAAATTTGATTGAGTATTATTAAAAGTTATTCATTTAAGCGTCAATTCAGACGTCACTTCTCAACTGTTTTCCATGTAATTTCGCAGACACCATCGGCTGGTATTACGGCAACTTCCCTGTAAATTTGTCGAAGTTTGATTAATTACTACATAAGTTATTAATGAGATTGGTGTAAAATTTGATTGAGTATTATTAAAAGTTATTCATTTAGACGTCAATTCAGACGTCAATTGTCAACCGTTTTCCATGTAGTTTTGCAGGCAACATCGGCTGTTATTACGGCAACTTCCCTGTAAATTTGGCGAAGTTTGATTAATGTAAACTTTGCGAAGTTTGATTTATTACTGCAAAAATTATTAATGAGATTGGTGTAAAATTTGATTGAGTATTATTAAAAGTTATTCATTTAGACGTCAATTCAGACGTCAATTCTCAACCGTTTTCCATGTAGTTTTGCAGGCAACATTGGCTGTTATTACGGCAACTTCCCTGTAAATTTGGCGAAGTTTGATTAATTACTGCATAAGTTATTAATGAGATTGGTGTGAAATTTGATTAAGTATTATTAAAAGTTATTCATTTAGACGTCAATTCAGACGTCAATTCTCAACCGTTTTCGATGTAGTTTTGCAGGCACCATCGGCTGGTATGACGGCAACTTCCGTGTGAATTTGGCGAGGTTTGATTAATTATTGCAGAAGTTATTAATGAGCTTGGTGTGAAATTTGATTGACCATTATTAAAAGTTATTCATTTAGACGTCAATTGAGACGTCGATTCTCAACCGTTTTCCATGTAGTTTTGCAAGCAACATTGGCTGTTATTACGGCAACTTCCCTGTAAATTTGGCGAAGTTTGATTAATTACTGCAAAAGTTATTAATGAGATTGTTGTGAAATTTAATTGAGTATTATTAAAAGTTATTCATTTAGACGTCAATTCAGACGTCAATTCTCAACCGTTTTCCATGTAATTTTGTAGGCGCCATCACCTTTTATTACGGCAACTTCCCCGTAAATTTGGCGAAGTTTGATTAATTACTGCATATGTTATTAATGAGATTGGTGTGAAATTTGATTGAGTATTATTAAAAGTTATTCATTTAGACGTCAATTCAGACGTCAATTCTCAACTGTTTTCCATGTAGTTTTGCAGGCACCATCGGCTGGTATTACGGCAACTTCCCTGTAAATTTGGCGAAGTTTGATTAATTACTGCAAAAATTATTAATGAGCTTGGTGTGAAATTTGATTGACTATTATTAAAAGTTATTCATTTAGACGTCAATTCAGACGTCAATTCTCAACCGTTTTCCATGTAGTTTTGCAGGCAACATTGGCTGTTATTACGGCAACTTCCCTGTAAATTTGGCGAAGTTTGATTAATTACTGCAAAAGTTATTAATGAGATTGGTGTGAAATTTGATTGAGTATTATTAAAAGTTATTCATTTAGACGTTAATTCAGACGTCAATTCTCAACCGTTTTCGATATAGTTTTGCAGGCACCATCGGCTGGTATTACGGCAACTTAAGTGTGAATTTGGCGAAGTTTGATTAATTATTGCAGAAGTTATTAATGAGCTTGGTGTGAAATTTGATTGAGTTTTTTTAAAAGTTATTCATTTAGACGTCAATTCAGACGTCAATTCTCAACCGTTTTCCATGTAGTTTTGCAGGCAACATTGGCTGTTATTACGGCAACTTCCCTGTAAATTTGGCGAAGTTTGATAAATTACTGCAAAAGTTATTAATGCGATTGGTGTGAAATTTGATTAGTTATTATTAAAAGTTATTCATTTAGACGTTAATTCAGACGTCAATTCTCAACCGTTTCCCATGTAGTTTTGTAGGCAACATCGGCTGTTATTACGGCAACTTCCCTGTACATTTGGCGAAGTTTGATTAATGTAAACTTTGCGAAGTTTGATTTATTACTGCAAAAATTATTAAAGAGATTGTTGTGAAATTTGATTAAGTATTATTAAAAGTTATTCATTTAGACGTCAATTCAGACGTCAATTCTCAACCGTTTTCCATGTAGTTTTGCAGGCAACATTGGCTGTTATTACGGCAACTTCCCTGTAAATTTGGCGAAGTTTGATTAATTACTGCAAAAGTTATTAATGCGATTGGTGTGAAATTTGATTAGTTATTATTAAAAGTTATTCATTTAGACGTCAATTCAGACGTCAATTCTCAAACGTTTTCGATGTAGTTTAGCAGGCACCATCGGCTGGTATTACGGCAAGTTCCCTGTAAATTTGGCGAAGTTTGATTAATTACTGCAAAAGTTATTAATGCGATTGGTGTGAAATTTGATTAGTTATTATTAAAAGTTATTCATTTAGACGTTAATTCAGACGTCAATTCTCAACCGTTTTTGATGTAGTGTTGCAGACACCATCGGCTGGTATTACGGCAACTTAAGTGTAAATTTGGCGATGTTTGATTAATTATTGCAGAAGTTATTAATGAGCTTGGTGTGAAATTTGATTGAGTTTTTTTAAAAGTTATTAATTTAGACGTCAATTTAGACGTCAATTCTCAACCGTTTTCCATGTAGTTTTGCAGGCAACATTGGCTGTTATTACGGCAACTTCCCTGTAAAATTGGCGAAGTTTGATTAACTACTGCAAAAGTTATTAATGCGATTGGTGTGAAATTTGATTAGTTATTATTAAAAGTTATTCATTTAGACTTTAATTCAGACGTCAATTCTCAACCGTTTCCCATGTAGTTTTGTAGGCAACATCGGCTGTTATTACGGCAACTTCCCTGTACATTTGGCGAATTTGATTAATGTAAACTTTGCGAAGTTTGATTTATTACTGCAAAAATTATTAAAGAGATTGTTGTGAAATTTGATTGAGTATTATTAAAAGTTATTCATTTAGACGTCAATTCAGACGTCAATTCTCAATCGTTTTCCATGTAGTTTTGCAGGCAACATTGGCTGTTATTACGGCAATTTCCCTGTAAATTTGGCGAAGTTTGATTAATTACTGCAAAAGTTATTATTGAGATTGGTGTAAAATTTGATTTAGTATTATTAAAAGTTATTCATTTAGACGTCAATTCAGACGTCAATTCTCAACTGTTTTCCATGTAGTTTTGCAGGCACCATCGGCTGGTATTACGGCAACTTCCCTGTAAATTTGGCGAAGTTTGATTAATTACTGCAAAAATTATTAATGAGCTTGGTGTGAAATTTGATTGACTATTATTAAAAGTTATTCATTTAGACGTCAATTCAGACGTCAATTCTCAACCGTTTTCCATGTAGTTTTGCAGGCAACATTGGCTGTTATTACGGCAACTTCCCTGTAAATTTGGCGAAGTTTGATTAATTACTGCAAAAGTTATTAATGAGATTGGTGTGAAATTTGATTGAGTATTATTAAAAGTTATTCATTTAGACGTTAATTCAGACGTCAATTCTCAACCGTTTTCGATGTAGTTTTGCAGGCACCATCGGCTGGTATTACGGCAACTTAAGTGGGAATTTGGCGAAGTTTGATTAATTATTGCAGAAGTTATTAATGAGCTTGGTGTGAAATTTGATTGAGTTTTTTTAAAAGTTATTCATTTAGACGTCAATTCAGACGTCAATTCTCAACCGTTTTCCATGTAGTTTTGCAGGCAACATTGGCTGTTATTACGGCAACTTCCCTGTAAATTTGGCGAAGTTTGATAAATTACTGCAAAAGTTATTAATGCGATTGGTGTGAAATTTGATTAGTTATTATTAAAAGTTATTCATTTAGACGTTAATTCAGACGTCAATTCTCAACCGTTTCCCATGTAGTTTTGTAGGCAACATCGGCTGTTATTACGGCAACTTCCCTGTACATTTGGCGAAGTTTGATTAATGTAAACTTTGCGAAGTTTGATTTATTACTGCAAAAATTATTAAAGAGATTGTTGTGAAATTTGATTAAGTATTATTAAAAGTTATTCATTTAGACGTCAATTCAGACGTCGATTCTCAACCGTTTTCCATGTAGTTTTGAAGGCAACATTGGCTGTTATTACGGCAACTTCCCTGTAAATTTGGCGAAGTTTGATTAATTACTGCAAAAGTTATTAATGCGATTGGTGTGAAATTTGATTAGTTATTATTAAAAGTTATTCATTTAGACGTCAATTCAGACGTCAATTCTCAAACGTTTTCGATGTAGTTTAGCAGGCACCATCGGCTGGTATTACGGCAAGTTCCCTGTAAATTTGGCGAAGTTTGATTAATTACTGCAAAAGTTATTAATGCGATTGGTGTGAAATTTGATTAGTTATTATTAAAAGTTATTCATTTAGACGTTAATTCAGACGTCAATTCTCAACCGTTTTTGATGTAGTGTTGCAGGCACCATCGGCTGGTATTACGGCAACTTAAGTGTAAATTTGGCGAAGTTTGATTAATTATTGCAGAAGTTATTAATGAGCTTGGTGTGAAATTTGATTGAGTTTTTTTAAAAGTTATTAATTTAGACGTCAATTTAGACGTCAATTCTCAACCGTTTTCCATGTAGTTTTGCAGGCAACATTGGCTGTTATTACGGCAACTTCCCTGTAAAATTGGCGAAGTTTGATTAACTACTGCAAAAGTTATTAATGCGATTGGTGTGAAATTTGATTAGTTATTATTAAAAGTTATTCATTTAGACTTTAATTCAGACGTCAATTCTCAACCGTTTCCCATGTAGTTTTGTAGGCAACATCGGCTGTTATTACGGCAACTTCCCTGTACATTTGGCGAATTTGATTAATGTAAACTTTGCGAAGTTTGATTTATTACTGCAAAAATTATTAAAGAGATTGTTGTGAAATTTGATTGAGTATTATTAAAAGTTATTCATTTAGACGTCAATTCAGACGTCAATTCTCAATCGTTTTCCATGTAGTTTTGCAGGCAACATTGGCTGTTATTACGGCAATTTCCCTGTAAATTTGGCGAAGTTTGATTAATTACTGCAAAAGTTATTAATGAGATTGGTGTAAAATTTGATTTAGTATTATTAAAAGTTATTCATTTAGACGTCAATTCAGACGTCAATTCTCAACTGTTTTCCATGTAGTTTTGCAGGCACCATCGGCTGGTATTACGGCAACTTCCCTGTAAATTTGGCGAAGTTTGATTAATTACTGCAAAAATTATTAATGAGCTTGGTGTGAAATTTGATTGACTATTATTAAAAGTTATTCATTTAGACGTCAATTCAGACGTCAATTCTCAACCGTTTTCCATGTAGTTTTGCAGGCAACATTGGCTGTTATTACGGCAACTTCCCTGTAAATTTGGCGAAGTTTGATTAATTACTGCAAAAGTTATTAATGAGATTGGTGTGATATTTGATTGAGTATTATTAAAAGTTATTCATTTAGACGTTAATTCAGACGTCAATTCTCAACCGTTTTCGATGTAGTTTTGCAGGCACCATCGGCTGGTATTACGGCAACTTAAGTGTGAATTTGGCGAAGTTTGATTAATTATTGCAGAAGTTATTAATGAGCTTGGTGTGAAATTTGATTGAGTTTTTTTAAAAGTTATTCATTTAGACGTCAATTCAGACGTCAATTCTCAACCGTTTTCCATGTAGTTTTGCAGGCAACATTGGCTGTTATTACGGCAACTTCCCTGTAAATTTGGCGAAGTTTGATAAATTACTGCAAAAGTTATTAATGCGATTGGTGTGAAATTTGATTAGTTATTATTAAAAGTTATTCATTTAGACGTTAATTCAGACGTCAATTCTCAACCGTTTCCCATGTAGTTTTGTAGGCAACATCGGCTGTTATTACGGCAACTTCCCTGTACATTTGGCGAAGTTTGATTAATGTAAACTTTGCGAAGTTTGATTTATTACTGCAAAAATTATTAAAGAGATTGTTGTGAAATTTGATTAAGTATTATTAAAAGTTATTCATTTAGACGTCAATTCAGACGTCAATTCTCAACCGTTTTCCATGTAGTTTTGCAGGCAACATTGGCTGTTATTACGGCAACTTCCCTGTAAATTTGGCGAAGTTTGATTAATTACTGCAAAAGTTATTAATGCGATTGGTGTGAAATTTGATTAGTTATTATTAAAAGTTATTCATTTAGACGTCAATTCAGACGTCAATTCTCAAACGTTTTCGATGTAGTTTAGCAGGCACCATCGGCTGGTATTACGGCAAGTTCCCTGTAAATTTGGCGAAGTTTGATTAATTACTGCAAAAGTTATTAATGCGATTGGTGTGAAATTTGATTAGTTATTATTAAAAGTTATTCATTTAGACGTTAATTCAGACGTCAATTCTCAACCGTTTTTGATGTAGTGTTGCAGGCACCATCGGCTGGTATTACGGCAACTTAAGTGTAAATTTGGCGAAGTTTGATTAATTATTGCAGAAGTTATTAATGAGCTTGGTGTGAAATTTGATTGAGTTTTTTTAAAAGTTATTCATTTAGACGTCAATTTAGACGTCAATTCTCAACCGTTTTCCATGTAGTTTTGCAGGCAACATTGGCTGTTATTACGGCAACATCCCTGTAAATTTGGCGAAGTTTGATTAACTACTGCAAAAGTTAATAATGCGATTGGTGTGAAATTTGATTAGTTATTATTAAAAGTTATTCATTTAGACTTTAATTCAGACGTCAATTCTCAACCGTTTCCCATGTAGTTTTGTAGGCAACATCGGCTGTTATTACGGCAACTTCCCTGTACATTTGGCGAATTTGATTAATGCAAACTTTGCGAAGTTTGATTTATTACTGCAAAAATTATTAAAGAGATTGTTGTGAAATTTGATTAAGTATTATTAAAAGTTATTCATTTAGACGTCAATTCAGACGTCAATTCTCAACCGTTTTCCATGTAGTTTTGCAGGCAACATTGGTTGTTATTACGGCAACTTCCCTGTAAATTTGGCGAAGTTTGATTAATTACTGCAAAAGTTATTAATGCGATTGGTGTGAAATTTGATTAGTTATTATTAAAAGTTATTCATTTAGACGTTAATTCAGACGTCAATTCTCAACCGTTTCCCATGTAGTTTTGTAGGCAACATCGGCTGTTATTACGGCAACTTCCCTGTACATTTGGCGAAGTTTGATTAATGTAAACTTTGCGAAGTTTGATTTATTACTGCAAAAATTATTAAAGAGATTGTTGTGAAATTTGATTAAGTATTATTAAAAGTTATTCATTTAGACGTCAATTCAGATGTCAATTCAAAACCGTTTTCGATGTAGTTTTGCAGACACCATCGGCTGGTATTACGGCAACTTCCCTGTAAATTTAGCGAAGTTTGATTAATTACTGCAGAAGTTATTAATGAGATTGGTTTGAAATTTGATTGAGTATTATTAAAAGTTATTCATTTAGACGTTAATTCAGACGTCAATTCTCAACCGTTTCCCATGTAGTTTTGTAGGCAACATCGGCTGTTATTACGGCAACTTCCCTGTACATTTGGCAAAGTTTGATTAATGTAAACTTTGCGAAGTTTGATTTATTACTGCAAAAATTATTAAAGAGATTGTTGTGAAATTTGATTAAGTATTATTAAAAGTTATTCATTTAGACGTCAATTCAGATGTCAATTCAAAACCGTTTTCGATGTAGTTTTGCAGACACCATCGGCTGGTATTACGGCAACTTCCCTGTAAATTTAGCGAAGTTTGATTAATTACTGCAGAAGTTATTAATGAGATTGGTTTGAAATTTGATTGAGTATTATTAAAAGTTATTCATTTAGACGTCAATTCAGACGTCAATTCTCAAACGTTTTCGATGTAGTTTAGCAGGCACCATCGGCTGGTATTACGGCAAGTTCCCTGTAAATTTGGCGAAGTTTGATTAATTACTGCAAAAGTTATTAATGCGATTGGTGTGAAATTTGATTAGTTATTATTAAAAGTTATTCATTAAGACGTTAATTCAGACGTCAATTCTCAACCGTTTTTGATGTAGTTTTGCAGGCACCATCGGCTGGTATTACGGCAACTTAAGTGTAAATTTGGCAAAGTTTGATTAATTATTGCAGAAGTTATTAATGAGCTTGGTGTGAAATTTGATTGAGTTTTTTTAAAAGTTATTCATTTAGACGTCAATTCAGACGTCAATTCTCAACTGTTTTCCATGTAGTTTTGCAGGCACCATCGGCTGGTATTACGGCAACTTCCCTGTAAATTTGGCGAAGTTTGATTAATTACTACATAGGTTATTAATGAGATTGGTGTAAAATTTAATTTAGTATTATTAAAAGTTATTCATTTAGACGTCAATTCAGACGTCAATTCTCAACTGTTTTCCATGTAGTTTTGCAGGCACCATCGGCTGGTATTACGGCAACTTCCCTGTAAATTTGGCGAAGTTTGATTAATTACTGCAAAAATTATAAATGAGCTTGGTGTGAAATTTGATTGACTATTATTAAAAGTTATTCATTTAGACGTCAATTCAGACGTCAATTCTCAACCGTTTTCCATGTAGTTTTGCAGGCAACATTGGCTGTTATTACGGCAACTTCCCTGTAAATTTGGCGCAGTGTGATTAATTACTGCAAAAGTTATTAATGAGATTGGTGTGAAACTTGATTTAGTATTATTAAAAGTTATTCATTTAGACGTTAATTCAGACGTCAATTCTCAACCGTTTTCGATGTAGTTTTGCAGGCACCATCGGCTGGTATTACGGCAACTTAAGTGTGAATTTGGCGAAGTTTGATTAATTATTGCAGAAGTTATTAATGAGCTTGGTGTGAAATTTGATTGAGTTTTTTTAAAAGTTATTCATTTAGACGTCAATTCAGACGTCAATTCTCAACCGTTTTCCATGTAGTTTTGCAGGCAACATTGACTGTTATTACGGCAACTTCCCTGTAAATTTGGCGAAGTTTGATTAATTACTGCAAAAGTTATTAATGCGATTGGTGTGAAATTTGATTAGTTATTATTAAAAGTTATTCATTTAGACGTTAATTCAGACGTCAATTCTCAACCGTTTCCCATGTAGTTTTGTAGGCAACATCGGCTGTTATTACGGCAACTTCCCTGTACATTTGGCGAAGTTTGATTAATGTAAACTTTGCGAAGTTTGATTTATTACTGCAAAAATTATTAAAGAGATTGTTGTGAAATTTGATTAAGTATTATTAAAAGTTATTCATTTAGACGTCAATTCAGACGTCAATTCTCAACCGTTTTCCATGTAGTTTTGCAGGCAACATTAGCTGTTATTACGACAACTTCCCTGTAAATTTGGCGAAGTTTGATGAATTACTGCATAAGTTATTAATGAGATTGGTGTAAAATTTGATTGAGTATTATTAAAAGTTATTCATTTAGACGTCAATTCAGACGTCAATTCTTAACTGTTTTCCATGTAGTTTTGCAGGCACCATCGGCTGGTATTGCGGCAACTTCCCTGTAAATTTGGCGAAGTTTGATTAATTACTGCAAAAATTATTAATGAGCTTGGTGTGAAATTTGATTGACTATTATTAAAAGTTATTCATTTAGACGTCAATTCAGACGTTAATTCTCAACCGTTTTCCATGTAGTTTTTCCAGGCAACATTGGCTGTTATTACGGCAACTTCCCTGTGAATTTGGCGAAGTTTGATTAATTACTAAAAAAGTTATTAATGAGATTGTTGTGAAATTTGATTGAGTATTATTAAAAGTTATTCATTTATACGTCAATTCAGACGTCAATTCTCAACCGTTTTCCATGTAATTTTGTAGGCGCCATCACCTTTTATTACGGCAACTTCCCTGTAAATTTGGCGAAGTTTGATTAATCACTACATAAGTTATTAATGAGATTGGTGTAAAATTTGATTGAGTATTATTAAAAGTTATTCATTTAGACGTCAATTCAGACGTCAATTCTCTACTGTTTTCCATGTAGTTTTGCAGGCACCATCGGCTGGTATTACGGCAACTTCCCTGTAAATTTGGCGAAGTTTGATTAATTACTGCAAAAATTATTAATGAGCTTGGTGTGAAACTTGATTTAGTATTATTAAAAGTTATTCATTTAGACGTTAATTCAGACGTCAATTCTCAACCGTTTTCGATGTAGTTTTGCAGGCACCATCGGCTGGTATTACGGCAACTTAAGGGTGAATTTGGCGAAGTTTGATTAATTATTGCAGAAGTTATTAATGAGCTTGGTGTGAAATTTGATTGAGTTTTTTTAAAAGTTATTCATTTAGACGTCAATTCAGACGTCAATTCTCAACCGTTTTCCATGTAGTTTTGCAGGCAACATTGACTGTTATTACGGCAACTTCCCTGTAAATTTGGCGAAGTTTGATTAATTACTGCAAAAGTTATTAATGCGATTGGTGTGAAATTTGATTAGTTATTATTAAAAGTTATTCATTTAGACGTTAATTCAGACGTCAATTCTCAACCGTTTCCCATTTAGTTTTGTAGGCAACATCGGCTGTTATTACGGCAACTTCCCTGTACATTTGGCGAAGTTTGATTAATGTGAACTTTGCGAAGTTTGATTTATTACTGCAAAAATTATTAAAGAGATTGTTGTGAAATTTGATTAAGTATTATTAAAAGTTATTCATTTAGACGTCAATTCAGATGTCAATTCTCAACCGTTTTCGATGTAGTTTTGCAGACACCATCGGCTGGTATTACGGCAACTTCCCTGTAAATTTGGCGAAGTTTGATTAATTACTGCAGAAGTTATTAATGAGATTGGTTTGAAATTTGATTGAGTATTATTAAAAGTTATTCATTTAGACGTCAATTCAGACGTCAATTCTCAAACGTTTTCGATGTAGTTTAGCAGGCACCATCGGCTGGTATTACGGCAAGTTCCCTGTAAATTTGGCGAAGTTTGATTAATTACTGCAAAAGTTATTAATGCGATTGGTGTGAAATTTGATTAGTTATTATTAAAAGTTATTCATTTAGACGTTAATTCAGACGTCAATTCTCGACCGTTTTTGATGTAGTTTTGCAGGCACCATCGGCTGGTATTACGGCAACTTAAGTGTAAATTTGGCAAAGTTTGATTAATTATTGCAGAAGTTATTAATGAGCTTGGTGTGAAATTTGATTGAGTTTTTTTAAAAGTTATTCATTTAGACGTCAATTCAGACGTCAATTCTCAACTGTTTTCCATGTAGTTTTGCAGGCACCATCGGCTGGTATTACGGCAACTTCCCTGTAAATTTGGCGAAGTTTGATTAATTACTACATAGGTTATTAATGAGATTGGTGTAAAATTTAATTTAGTATTATTAAAAGTTATTCATTTAGACGTCAATTCAGACGTCAATTCTCAACTGTTTTCCATGTAGTTTTGCAGGCACCATCGGCTGGTATTACGGCAACTTCCCTGTAAATTTGGCGAAGTTTGATTAATTACTGCAAAAATTATAAATGAGCTTGGTGTGAAATTTGATTGACTATTATTAAAAGTTATTCATTTAGACGTCAATTCAGACGTCAATTCTCAACCGTTTTCCATGTAGTTTTGCAGGCAACATTGGCTGTTATTACGGCAACTTCCCTGTAAATTTGGCGCAGTTTGATTAATTACTGCAAAAGTTATTAATGAGATTGGTGTGAAACTTGATTTAGTATTATTAAAAGTTATTCATTTAGACGTTAATTCAGACGTCAATTCTCAACCGTTTTCGATGTAGTTTTGCAGGCACCATCGGCTGGTATTACGGCAACTTAAGTGTGAATTTGGCGAAGTTTGATTAATTATTGCAGAAGTTATTAATGAGCTTGGTGTGAAATTTGATTGAGTTTTTTTAAAAGTTATTCATTTAGACGTCAATTCAGACGTCAATTCTCAACCGTTTTCCATGTAGTTTTGCAGGCAACATTGACTGTTATTACGGCAACTTCCCTGTAAATTTGGCGAAGTTTGATTAATTACTGCAAAAGTTATTAATGCGATTGGTGTGAAATTTGATTAGTTATTATTAAAAGTTATTCATTTAGACGTTAATTCAGACGTCAATTCTCAACCGTTTCCCATTTAGTTTTGTAGGCAACATCGGCTGTTATTACGGCAACTTCCCTGTACATTTGGCGAAGTTTGATTAATGTAAACTTTGCGAAGTTTGATTTATTACTGCAAAAATTATTAAAGAGATTGTTGTGAAATTTGATAAAGTATTATTAAAAGTTATTCATTTAGACGTCAATTCAGACGTCAATTCTCAACCGTTTTCCATGTAGTTTTGCAGGCAACATTGGCTGTTATTACGGCAACTTCCCTGTAAATTTGGCGAAGTTTGATTAATTACTGCAAAAGTTATTAATGCGATTGGTGTGAAATTTGATTAGTTATTATTTAAATTTATTCATTTAGACGTTAATTCAGACGTCAATTCTCAACCGTTTCCCATGAAGTTTTGCAGGCAACATCGGCTGTTATTACGGCAACTTCCCTGTACATTTGCCGAAGTTTGATTAATGTAAACTTTGCGAAGTTTGATTTATTACTGCAAAAATTATTAAAGAGATTGTTGTGAAATTTGATTAAGTATTATTAAAAGTTATTCATTGAGACGTCAATTCAGATGTCAATTCTCAACCGTTTTCAATGTAGTTTTGCAGACACCATCGGCTAGTATTACGGCAACTTCCCTGTAAATTTGGCGAAGTTTGACTAATTACTGCAGAAGTTATTAATGAGATTGGTTTGAAATTTGATTGAGTATTATTAAAAGTTATTCATTTAGACGTCAATTCAGACGTCAATTCTCAAACGTTTTAGATGTAGTTTAGCAGGCACCATCGGCTGGTATTACGGCAAGTTCCCTGTAAATTTGGCGAAGTTTGATTAATTACTGCAAAAGTTATTAATGCGATTGGTGTGAAATTTGATTAGTTATTATTAAAAGTTATTCATTTAGACGTTAATTCAGACGTCAATTCTCAACCGTTTTTGATGTAGTTTTGCAGGCACCATCGGCTGGTATTACGGCAACTTAAGTGTAAATTTGGCGAAGTTTGATTAATTATTGCAGAAGTTATTAATGAGCTTGGTGTGAAATTTGATTGAGTTTTTTTAAAAGCTATTCATTTAGACGTCAATTCAGACGTCAATTCTCAACGTTTTCCATGTAGTTTTGCAGGCAACATTGGCTGTTATTACGACAACTTCCCTGTAAATTTGGCGAAGTTTGATTAACTACTGCAAAAGTTATTAATGCGATTGGTGTGAAATTTGATTAGTTATTATTAAAAGTTATTCATTTAGACGTTAATTCAGACGTCAATTCTCAACCGTTTCCCATGTAGTTTTGTAGGCAACATCGGCTATTATTACGGCAACTTCCCTGTACATTTGGCGAATTTGATTAATGTAAACTTTGCGAAGTTTGATTTACTACTGCAAAAATTATTAAAGAGATTGTTGTGAAATTTGATTAAGTATTATTAAAAGTTATTCATTTAGACGTCAATTCAGACGTCAATTCTCAACCGTTTTCCATGTAGTTTTGCAGGCAACATTGGCTGTTATTACGGCAACTTCCCTGTAAATTTGGCGAAGTTTGATTAATTACTGCAAAAGTTATTAATGCGATTGGTGTAAAATTTGATTAGTTTTTATTAAAAGTTATTCATTTAGACGTTAATTCAGACGTCAATTCTCAACCGTTTCCCATGTAGTTTTGTAGGCAACATCGGCTGTTATTACGGCAACTTCCCTGTACATTTGGCGAAGTTTGATTAATGTAAACTTCGCGAAGTTTGATTTATTACTGCAAAAATTATCAAAGAGATTGTTGTGAAATTTGAATAAGTATTATTAAAAGTTATTCATTTAGACGTCAATTCAGATGTCAATTCTCAAACGTTTTCGATGTAGTTTTGCAGACACCATCGGCTGGTATTACGGCAACTTCCCTGTAAATTTGGCGAAGTTTGATTAATTACTGCAGAAGTTAATAATGAGATTGTCTTGAAATTTGATTGAGTATTATTAAAAGTTATTCATTTAGACGTCAATTCAGACGTCAATTCTCAACCTTTTCCCATGTAGTTCTGCAGGCAACATTGGCTGTTATTACGGCAACTTCCCTGTAAATTTGGCGAAGTTTGATTAATTACTGCAAAAGTTATTAATGAGATTGGTGTGAAACTTGATTTAGTATTATTAAAAGTTATTCATTTAGACGTTAATTCAGACGTCAATTCTCAACCGTTTTCAATGTAGTTTTGCAGGCACCATCGGCTGTTATTACGGCAACTTAAGTGTGAATTTGGCGAAGTTTGATTAATTATTGCAGAAGTTATTAATGAGCTTGGTGTGAAATTTGATTGAGTTTTTTTAAAAGTTATTCATTTAGACGTCAATTCAGACGTCAATTCTCAACCGTTTTCCATGTAGTTTTGCAGGCAACATTGACTGTTATTACGGCAACTTCCCTGTAAATTTGGCGAAGTTTGATTAATTACTGCAAAAGTTATTAATGCGATTGGTGTGAAATTTGATTAGTTATTATTAAAAGTTATTCATTTAGACGTTAATTCAGACGTCAATTCTCAACCGTTTCCCATTTAGTTTTGTAGGCAACATCGGCTGTTATTACGGCAACTTCCCTGTACATTTGGCGAAGTTTGATTAATGTAAACTTTGCGAAGTTTGATTTATTACTGCAAAAATTATTAAAGAGATGGTTGTGAAATTTGATTAAGTATTATTAAAAGTTATTCAATTAGACGTCAATTCAGACGTCAATTCTCAACTGTTTTCCATGTAGTTTTGCAGGCAACATTGGCTGTTATTACGGCAACTTCCCTGTAAATTTGGCGAAGTTTGATTAATTACTGCAAAAGTTATTAATGCGATTGGTGTAAAATTTGATTAGTTATTATTAAAAGTTATTCATTTAGACGTTAATTCAGACGTCAATTCTCAACCGTTTCCCATGTAGTTTTGTAGGCAACATCGGCTGTTATTACGGCAACTTCCCTGTACATTTGGCGAAGTTTGATTAATGTAAACTTTGCGAAGTTTGATTTATTACTGCAAAAATTATTAAAGAGATTGTTGTGAAATTTGATTAAGTATTATTAAAAGTTATTCATTTAGACGTCAATTCAGATGTCAATTCTCAAACGTTTTCGATGTAGTTTTGCAGACACCATCGGCTGGTATTACGGCAACTTCCCTGTAAATTTGGCGAAGTTTGATTAATTACTGCAGAAGTTATTAATGAGATTGTTTTGAAATTTGATTGAGTATTATTAAAAGTTATTCATTTAGACGTCAATTCAGACGTCTATTCTCAACCGTTTTCCATGTAGTTCTGCAGGCAACATTGGCTGTTATTACGGCAACTTCCCTGTAAATTTGGCGAAGTTTGATTAATTACTGCAAAAGTTATTAATGAGATTGGTGTGAAACTTGATTTAGTATTATTAAAAGTTATTCATTTAGACGTTAATTCAGACGTCAATTCTCAACCGTTTTCAATGTAGTTTTGCAGGCACCATCGGCTGGTATTACGGCAACTTAAGTGTGAATTTGGCGAAGTTTGATTAATTATTGCAGAAGTTATTAATGAGCTTGGTGTGAAATTTGATTGAGTTTTTTTTAAAGTTATTCATTTAGACGTCAATTCAGACGTCAATTCTCAACCGTTTTCCATGTAGTTTTGCAGGCAACATTGACTGTTATTACGGCAACTTCCCTGTAAATTTGGCGAAGTTTGCTTAATTACTGCAAAAGTTATTAATGCGATTGGTGTGAAATTTGATTAGTTATTATTAAAAGTTATTCATTTAGACGTTAATTCAGACGTCAATTCTCAACCGTTTCCCATTTAGTTTTGTAGGCAACATCGGCTGTTATTACGGCAACTTCCCTGTACATTTGGCGAAGTTTGATTAATTATTGCAGAAGTTATTAATGAGCTTGGTGTGAAATTTGATTGAGTTTTTTTAAAAGTTATTCATTTAGACGTCAATTCAGACGTCAATTCTCAACCGTTTTCCATGTAGTTTTGCAGGCAACATTGACTGTTATTACGGCAACTTCCCTGTAAATTTGGCGAAGTTTGATTAATTACAGCAGAAGTTATTAATGAGATTGTTTTGAAATTTGATTGAGTATTATTAAAAGTTATTCATTTAGACGTCAATTCAGACGTCAATTCTCAACCGTTTTGCATGTAGTTCTGCAGGCAACATTGGCTGTTATTACGGCAACTTCCCTGTAAATTTGGCGAAGTTTGATTAATTACTGCAAAAGTTATTAATGAGATTGGTGTGAAATTTGATTGAGTATTATTAAAAGTTATTCATTTAGACGTCAATTCAGACGTCAATTCTCAACCGTTTTCGATGTAGTTTTGCAGGCACCATCGGCTGGTATTACGGCAACTTCCGTGTGAATTTGGCAAAGTTTGATTAATTATTGCAGAAGTTAATAATGAGCTTGGTGTGTAATTTGATTGAGTATTATTAAAAGTTATTCATTTAGACGTCAATTCAGACGTCAATTCTCAACCGTTTCCCATGTAGTTTTGTAGGCAACATCGGCTGTTATTACGGCAACTTCCCTGTACATTTGGCGAAGTTTGATTAATGTAAACTTTGCGAAGTTTGATTTATTACTGCAAAAATTATTAAAGAGATTGTTGTGAAATTTGATTAAGTATTATTAAAAGTTATTCATTTAGACGTCAATTCAGATGTCAATTCTCAAACGTTTTCGATGTAGTTTTGTAGACACCATCGGCTGGTATTACGGCAACTTCCCTGTAAATTTGGCGAAGTTTGATTAATTACTGCAGAAGTTATTAATGAGATTGTTTTGAAATTTGATTGAGTATTATTAAAAGTTATTCATTTAGACGTCAATTCAGACGTCAATTCTCAACCGTTTTCCATGTAGTTCTGCAGGCAACATTGGCTGTTATTACGGCAACTTCCCTGTAAATTTGGCGAAGTTTGATTAATTACTGCAAAAGTTATTAATGAGATTGGTGTGATATTTGATTGAGTATTATTAAAAGTTATTCATTTAGACGTCAATTCAGACGTCAATTCTCAACCGTTTTCGATGTAGTTTTGCAGGCACCATCGGCTGGTATTACGGCAACTTCCGTGTGAATTTGGCAAAGTTTGATTAATTATTGCAGAAGCTAATAATGAGCTTGGTGTGAAATTTGATTGAGTATTATTAAAAGTTATTCATTTAGACGTCAATTCAGAC
>CAXHKU010000631.1:0-73413 GCA_964017125.1 Flabesymbios commensalis
AAACTCTGGGAGAAAGAGCCTATCGAAATTTGACATTGATTTATATAGCGATTCAGGAAATTCTGAATAAATCCGGAAGAACATGATGTATGATTTAGAAAAGTCATAGCACACCTCCTCAAAACCTAATGATCATAGTGCAAAGGTTTGAAGTTGATTGAATGGAAACTCAGGGAGAAATAGCACTACAAAATTTGGACACAGAGGAATAAAAACTAGCGAGAACTGAAGCAAACTTAATATATTTGGGCAAAGCCCAAACATAATAGCTTACATTAATAAAACTTACAATATGAATAATGACTAGAATTGTTTCACAATATTACATTTAGATATTATACTATATGAAACACTCACTGCTGACATGATTAATTAAGCATAGCTACACATTTAATTCCTAACTGATACATTACAAGTATAAAAGGTAATCATGCACTGACCTGAAAAATCAAACGTCGTGGTTGACGAGTTGCCGGGGTGGAAAATAACAGAGTAGAGAACAACAGTCGCAACTGAACAGAATACATATAGAGAAAGCCAAAAAAAATGCGGCAAACTTAGTTAAACGACGACGGAAGCCGACAGAAATCCGCGATCGGACCCGAATGGACGATCCAAAATATTTCAGGCAAACCACTCAACAACTCCCGAACATGCACAAATATACGCACCACAGGCAAACACGTGTCAATGAGCCTGCGCAATTTAATCAACAAATCTGTTGCTACTCAACCTGCCACAATTGTATGGGATAAAAAACTTTCAATAAATGATTCCAAATCGTGAATAAAATAAAAAGGTCCCCAAGCCCAAAAAGTTATTGTATATAAAGAATCCGCTTCGTGATTTTAAGATATATTGTAGAGGCCCACTTGTTTCGCCCTTTCACGAATGTTTTTTCTAAATTAATGGCCTTTGCTTGATGCACATACAATGATATTTCAAACTTATATCCCAAGTATAATTTTACAATGTTCACAATGTATTTACTTGCTTATATTCACGACAATCTATAAGGTATTAAAAGCTAAATTAAACACACCTAACAATGAAAAGAACATATTTACAGGACATTAATATTTATTTATTCTATATACTCTTCTCTTTACAAAAAGACAAAATAAGTCAAATATACACAGCCCGTAGAGGTTTCATCAAGATTTATTTTAAAAATAATCTATTTTTTAACTTCTCTGGTGTCACGGCTTTTCGTTCGTGTGTCATCTGAAAAAGATTCAATCATATGTAAAATCATTTTAAATCACACGCAATCAGTATTATGTTCCCCGAAGAATTGCAAAACTGATCTGAAGTTATACTGATTAATAAAAAGTTGCATAATGCAGTTTATTACGTAAAATGTCACTTAAAAATGACTAGTTTAAAATATGACAAACATAACAGAAATAATAAAATATGACACTTACCATGCTCACAATGAAAAATCATATCGTGAAATGTTTTTACATTATGATTAAAACAGTCCTTAAGACTAAAAATGCAGTCAACCCTTACCAGCTATGCCATTTAATTTAAATTGTCTCGCTGCAGCGATCCACAACTTAAAGAGGGTGAAAATTATTCATATTTGTCTAATTTGAGATAAACAAAAATACAAATGCAACTAATTGAACACTAATCAATTTCTCCCACGGAAGTTGTAATTCACCAGGCTGGAGATGGATTTACCCCTTTATCTTCAAGAGCGACTACCCAGTAGACAAAAAAAACATTTGCATAACATTTGTACAGTGTTGAAACAGCGTCGACGACGTTGGGCCGACGTCATGGAAATGTTATATAAATGTTTCGTGTTCAATCTGTTTCAATCTGTTTCATTAGGCAATCAAATCACTGTCATGGGGAGTGAAATGTGTATTTGGTCAACACAATATGCAAATATTTGGTCCCAACGTGAACAAATATGAATAATTTCCACCCATTTGAATTTATGAGTCGCGGTAGCGAGGCACATGACGAATGCATGTAAGACGATCCAGTTACACTTATTTGTGTTTCCATCGCGTAAATCTCATATAGCCACTTGCGCGAGGAAGAGGATGAGAAGGAGGAAGAGCAGTAGGTAGAGGAGGAAGAGGAGGAGGAAGAGAAGAACAAGGAAGAAGAGGAAAAATGAGAAAGAGGAGGAGGAGGAGGAGGAAAGGAGGAGCAGGAGGTAAAAGAGGAGGAGGAGGAGGGGGAAGAAGTGGAGGAGGAGGAGAAAGAGGAGGAAGAGGTGGTGGAGTTTTTCCTTCTCCTCATCTTCCTCCTCCTTATTTTTTCCTTCTTCCTCTTGGTAATCCGCATCCCCTTTCGGTGCTCTTCCTTCTTCTTTCTCATTATTATTCTCGTCTTCCTTCACTTTTGAATTCTTCCATTTTTCTGTCCATATTTTCTGTCATTCTTAATCATCTACGCTTCTGTCTTGTTCTTTATACTGCTTCATTTCCCCGTACTTTTTTAATCAATCAACCGATAAAAAATAACGCAGTTCATTGATGAGATGAATGATGTACAGATGATGACTTAAGGGTGAGGTGATAATGCATGGTGGGATATTGCGTATTTTCCACCAGACACCCAGTATAAGTAAGAGGTTCTGGGCATGTCTAGAGAATTTACCCCCAAGACATGCCCATACGATCAGACACTTGGGTTTAGCTAAATCGGATAGTATCCAGAGTAACAATAGCTGACAGCAACTCCATTCGTCCCACAAAACATTCTATTGCCAGTAGTTTAAGGCCTTACCACGGCCAACACCAGTGCCTGCACTGAGGCGGAAGCTGCATTAGCATCGCTGTTGAACGGAAGAACCAGGGTACGCTGTTGGCAATCCAATGGGAGATGATAGCCAGCCACGTGAAGGATACAGCTTCCCTCGCTGCTGACTAGTGCTCCCGTACCATGCAGTACAGCAGGCAACAGACGGAACTAATGACCCTCCCCAGGTGGGGCAAAAAGTACTACTCACCAGCTACCACTCCAGTATCCTTGAGTGTGTGAGTGAGTTTTCGATTGAGTTGATGGGTGCGTGAGTGAGATAAGCTTGGCATATAACAGATTCGTATTCAGCCGGTCCGAAACGTGTAAAAACTGTTGTATACAATAAGCTATAAATATGCCTTAACAAATTATATTTTCTGAAAATTCAACCAGACTATTTAATAATTCGTAAATCATATCAGTCACATTGATAAAATAAGAGTGTGCGTACTTACACATTTATAATCTTTGTCGATCAATATTGTTATGAACGTAATGTTCTGATGCCGCAGATTGGGTGTGGTTTTATTACATAATCCAATCAACCCCCTATCTCGACCAAACTGATTACAAAATTCTAATTGATTTTGTAAGTGGATGCTTAGAAATTAATAAATTATAATGACGAAAGGTTATTCTAAAGTTATAATTACGAGAATATGCAATCACAAGAAATTAGGCTAGGCTATATGAGACTCTGGTGAGTGACGGAGTTGAGTGAGTGGGTTGAGTGAGTGAGTGAGTTGAGTAAGTGAGTGAGTGAGTGAGTGAGTGAGTGAGTGAGTGAGTGAGTGAGTGAGTGAGTGAGTGAGTGAGTGAGTGAGTGAGTTGAGTGAGTTGAGTGAGTGAGTGAGTGAGTGAGTGAGTGAGTGAGTGAGTGAGTGAGTGAGCGAGTGAGTGAGTGAGTGAGTGAGTTGAGTGAGTTGAGTGAGTGAGTGAGTGAGTGAGTGAGTGAGTGAGTGAGTGAGTGAGTGAGTGAGTGAGTGAGTGAGTGAGTGAGTGAGTGAGTGAGTGAGTGAGTGAGTGAGTGAATATTGCAGTTTGGAGCAATGTATATGCGCAAACTCCGTCTGGATAGGAACGCAGTAGGCCTACATTAGATCATACCATTTTCGATATCATGTTTATACCAAGCTATGGCATTCTATTTTCAATATGTGGCATATTAATATCAGTATACAGCATTATAATATCAGTAGCCTATATGACAGCTTAATGACACAATATGGCCTCATAATAGAAGGATGTGGCATTATAATATCAAGATCTGGCATATTACTGTGCCAATATAGCATTGAGTTTCTAGCCAGCCGGATCGAATAATAGCCAGGAGGTGGCGTCCCGTGGGTAAAGTACGCCATAGACACGGCTGTCGTCCCAGCAAACATGACACGTTGATTTGTCACACATATTTAAATTTTATTATAACATCTGAATTTATATTAGTATAAGTTATAGAATTTTCACCCAACTGACGAGAATATACCCCCACCCTATGTTTACACCGGCATGAAGTCGATACACATTGTTGCCTGACATGGTAATGCAATGCAATAACGTTACAATATAATACTGTAACTTTAATTGATTTCTGATATTTCGGCATGAAACATGACAAGCGCCTTGATTTACATTGTTGTATCATGCGCGGGTCCAGGGGGAAGGGGGAGGCGCTAAATACTTTTTGAAGCCCCCCAAACCCCCAGCGTCCCCTTTCTACAGATCCTGGATTCGCTACTGTGTATATCAGGATCTTTGTACATTGTAGCCTACGCAACACCTGTATGCGAAATATATATTTTTTATAATTAAAAATTATTATGACGATTTTTATAATTAAAAATTATTATGACGATTTTTAAAATATTTCGGGGATAATCGGATCTAGGATCAGGATTATGATCCAGATCTCACGGGTCTGCATGACACTTTACCAGAGGTGTGTTTCGGGCCAATGAAAATGCCATTAATTCGGCAGAGGTCTGCAGTCTCTGACTGACTGTGTAGGTTTAGGTGTGCAGTCTATGATATTCATACCTAAAACATTGCCATGTGAACACTGCATCACATCCATACACAATGGGCTTTCGGACTAATGGGCTTTAGGACTAATGGGCTTTAGGACGAATGGGCTTTCAGACTATTGTGCTTTCGGAAAACATGTGTAACATGTGTATGTATAACACTAGCTGTCAGTAGTAGTGTACATGTAATGTCCTTAATTGACAGCAAGAGAGATAGGGGCCTACATAGCTTCACTGATACGTGTTTGTGAACCGGAACAACAATTATAAGATAATAACATTATGATTTAAAATGCGTATATCAGTAATAGTGATAATATAAAACGAATGTTAATGATATTTTTATAAACAAATTACAAAAGTCACTTCAGTTTATCGCGAACGAGTTTAAGTGTCTCTCCAAGTTTATTTTTGCAGTCCTCTTTGTAGGATCCACTGCAGCATCACCATTTAAAGCAACATCAACTCCCCAAAATCGCTCAAGAACCCAAGCAATAACAATTCGTTTGTCACCCGTGTCAAGTAGTATTTTTTTTAAGTATTCCGATTGATCGGATTTGGCTTCAAACAGTCCACGTGCCAGTGTGTAGTACACCTTTTTGATCAACTGAGACAGGGGTCTCAATTTTGTTGACTTCAACGGTGATGAATTCACTAAGTGTCAATACAAGTCTCAATGTTGATCGAAAATCGTCAAAAATGTCATCAATTACTGCAAATTATCTCTTCTTTCTGGGTTCACTTCATGCCTTGTCTGTTAATGTTGATAATCGTTCATAAAATGTGTCAATGTGTATCGGGAAACTCGTAAAATAGTCAGATTATAACCGGAAATTCAAATTGTAAACATCTCGTGTCATCTTGAATCAGACCAAGACTATTCAAATGATTTTGAAAAAATAACTACAAATGCTATACAAACATTTTGTATTTGCTGGGTAGTGGCTGATGATCTGTAAACATTTATTACAGATTGGATTTCACTTTACATAGCCATACAGGTACATGCATCCACAGGTCAGATAAAGTAAATGGCTGCGCATTCACCCCTCTACTCCACAAATCCGCAAGATTACCCAATTACCAGGACAATGCCCCCAATCCGCATAACTGGTGATATGTTGTATTTCTCTCAAGCAATTCAAAACAAATGGCTTCCATCTACCTGGATCACTTTTGATCCAGGAAAGTACACTGGTGGAATCAGTCCAGTAAGTCCACACTACGCAGTCACTCAACATAAGACACTCTTTCACAAATTTAAGTAGACTTGCTGTTATTAAGCATGGCATCAGTTCAAGACGATGCAAAGTGATCTTCTTTAAAGGGGCCACTTTGTCTTTGGACATTAGGAAACTTGATCAGACGAACGAGAACAAATATATAGAGACTACTACAGCACCCTAACCTTGTTCAGATGCATCTCCGAACACATGGACATAGCTATTTCTCTGATCAATAGCAGACCAGTAGCCTAAGGAAGACCAAGCGCTACAAACCTTCCGTCCAATTTGTGAAACGTGTAAGTTTTGTATAAACCATGGAAACCAACGTTTTCTTTGCAATTTGAAATCATCCTTAATGTCTTTGTTATGTCTTCCTGCTTAATTTGAATTCCTATAATATTAGTCTATGCATGGCGATTATAAAATTTTAATCATTTCAATGCAGGGATCGTCTTCAGATGTTAGATTCTGACGTCTAAAGACGGTCCCCGCGCTGTAAGGGTTAACCAACAATTAAACTACATGGTTGAAGAAGATGTCCACATCTTCCATAGATTGTTACATTTAGCAAAATGTAGCAGCAAAATTAAACAACAAACTACCCAGTGGCAAGAACTTGGTAGTTCTGTTAAATAGTAGGGCCCAACAGACAGCACATTGCTTTAGATCTTGATACATTGAAGCAACGAAAAATGTATTATCAGATTATTATAGCGTGTTTCATGCAGTACCGAGACCGTATCCACCAGAGGCGGGCTGTGGCTGCAATCCTAGTAAACAAAAAACATTTGTATAACATTTTCACAATGTTGGACCAATGTCAAAGACGTTGGGCCGACGTTGTATAAATGTTATGCAAATATTTCTTGTTTGCTGGGATGCATCATTTTTCGCTAAATTTGTCATAGTGTGAATTATTCTTTGCAAAATATTTCTCAGTGCTGAAGATACTGTTGAACCAAAATAACAAATAATAATTTAATTTAACAGACAGTTAAGAAAATAATGTCTAGGCAATTACAGTGTCAGTATGAGATTGTGCATTGATTTAGATTGATAACATTAATGCAGGTCAGTCGTTCAACTTCATTGATTCATAATACTTACTTCTGACGGACCCCACGCATGTGCGTGGGCCTAGAACATGTGCTCAGCGAATCGTGACGACTGACGAACCACCTATGGTACTTAATTGTGTGGTTTGTCCTGGATGGAAATTGTGTCGATGATGGTGTCATTTGACATTTCCCACCCCTCTGTTTGCAATTCAATATGTAGTATTCACATTTAATAAATACAAATGAATAGGGCCCAGCCTATTGTCACCCTGCTTGCCTCTTCCAATAAGTTTTTAGGGTCGTCAAAGAAACTATTTAAACAACTCAATTTCTCAAGTGACTTTTCAATATCCAGCTCCCTCCCAAAAACCAAGGGAAATATATTCAGGTTGGTCTATTTTTCTTGCTGAAAAGCAATAGGGCCTACCAATGATTAGGCTCCACCTATCGAGCAAAAATCTAAGGCTGGCGATGTTTGTGCCACCTGGTGAATGCGGAAAAAATTGGAAGATTAGCATCCAACTTGATACACTGGAAGTCGTGCAGATGTCAAATAGACTGAAAGCATGGCTTGTTTTGGTAAAGAATTATCATGTTTTCTGCGTGTTTTTAAGTTAAATAGAACTACTGTAGCAAACGTGCGACACTTAAGGGTACATAGAGCATTGTACAATATCAATAGTGGGAATAATGTCTATTCTAATAGACTTGTCAGTCGTTTATATTCGACCAAAAAGACGGAGAGTACGGGGCCGGGCCAGCCGAATGTGAATGTGGGTACGATAGGTCATATTGACCACGGTAAAACCACGTTAACCGCAGCAATTACTAAAGTACTGGCAGAACAGGGCAAGTCACAGTTTGTTAAATACGATGAAATTGACCGAGCACCCGAAGAGCAAGCGAGGGGTATAACAATCAATGTGTGTCATGTACACTACACCAGTAATAACAGGCACTACGCGCATACTGACTGCCCGGGGCACAGGGACTATATCAAAAATATGATCTGTGGCACAGCTCAAATGGACGGCGCTGTGTTAGTGGTGGCCGCCACAGATGGTACGATGCCCCAGACTAGAGAACATATTTTACTGGCGCGACAAATTGGTGTGAAGGACATAGTGGTTTATATAAATAAAGTAGATTTAACAGACGATGAAATGGTTCAACTTGTTGAAATGGAAGTATTAGATCTATTAGAAGTATATGGATATGACATATCAAATGTGCCTGTAATTTCAGGGTCCGCACTGTGTGCTCTAAATGACACAAACCCTCAAATAGGTAAGGAGTCTATTCTGAAGCTCATTCAAGCTATGGATAAACATATACACTTGCCTGTCCGAGACTTGGAAGGTGATTTTCGCTTGCCAATTGAATCATCTGTGAGTGTCCCTGGCAGGGGTACAGTTGCCATAGGGACTTTGGCACAAGGGCATCTCTCGAGAGGGGACGAAATGGAGCTATTAGGTTTCGGGAACTCTATCAAAACCACGGCAAGTGATTTACAGGTTTTTCATAAATCTGTAAATGACGTTTCTGCTGGTGACAATGTGGGTGTTCTTTTGCGGGGAACGAAGAAAGACCTGGTTCTACGAGGTATGTTTCTAGCACCCCCGGGAAGTCTAACACAATCTGATGCCTTTGAATGTCAGCTTTATGTGCGAACTAAAAGCGAAGGTGGCAGGTCTAAGCCTTTGCTGACAGACTACATGAACATGATGTTTGTAGAAACATGGAGCTTAAACAGTTGCATAGAATTGCCACCAGATGTCCCCATGGCCATGCCAGGTGATACAACGCACGCTAAAATACTTTTAAGAAGACCCATGGTGATAAATGTAGGTCAACGTTTTATAATAAGAGAAAATCAACTCACTTCAGTGACAGGACTGGTTACAAAACTCCTACCTCCTAATGAACGCAAGCTTGTAGGATTTAACTTTGAACGTCCTAAGTTGCATAAAATAGAAGGCAACGCGGGTACTGTTGCAAGGAAGAGGAGAAGAAAGTGAACGATACCGTCTAAACACCTTTCAAAACAGGATTGCGTTTCATTTTACTAAATGTGTTTGAATGCTTGTTTGAAAAAAATGTTTGCAAATATAGAGCCTAAATGTTTAAGCATCACAAATATACATGATAAATAGGATATGAAAATGTGGATATTGTTTTATATTTATTTTCATAACACAATGATTGTGTTAAAATTATTGAATCTAACCCAGTTCACCATGTTCACATATATTCGAAACAATGTGTCTGAATATAGCCTACATGTAGCCTATATTATATAGATACATGTTGATTTGTTAAATCACCTTGATAGATTTTCGGGGTAAATTTTAGCTAATTTAGGGGACTTTTTAAAGTATTTTGCGACTCCCCCCCCCCCCCTGGTTCCACCACTGCTAAAATAGGTACGGGTTCATCTTTTTAAAAAATGGCCGCCCATTTAAAAACGACCGTGCGTTTATAAGCACTCGTAGCAGCACACTTCCCGTGAGTGTTTATAAACTGTCGGCCTATATGACTGGTAACTGTACATTTTATTCCATAACATAAGGTATTTTCTCTTAATTATACCACATTTGGAACACTGTATAAATTGACACAACACATCACTATACTTAGTAATAAACTTGGGAAGCAGCATCTGTGAAATATGATTCTTGAATTGGTAAAAATCGCAAAAAATAGGTTTTCTGACCACTGATCCCCGCCTCCTTAAAGTGTCATTGCTGAAAAATGTATATGTTTTCGGTACAATCTGCTAATACCATGAGGTGGTAGATATAGTGATGGTCAAATTGCTTGCGTAATTTGCAATCGTCTGTGTCATCTTTTTTGTACACACGAGTTAATGAACAGAACAGAGATACAATCCAAGATCTCAGTAATTCATCCCACTTCCTTGGTAAGCTCTGCAAAAATTTACCTTACAAAAACGACGAAAATGTAGATTATTATATAGTTAACATGGTTAGCTAGACTGCTTCCTCATACTGCAAATTCATATGAAGTTATGCACTGTAATTCGTAATTTGATAGAGCTGGTCTCTTCCCAGCTAACACGAGGCATCGACCCAATGCTGTTCTAATGTTGGCCCGCCGTCTTCGACGTCGGCCCAACAATAAAACAACATTGTGCTAATGCCTCGTGTTTGATGGGCTTGCTATTCTGCCGCGAAAAGTCAAAAGGCAGTATATGCTTACTTAACAAGCAAGCAGATATTGCCTTCGCACGGCAGTATACTTTTTTAAAACGTTTTCTGGGTGTTAAAAACTTTCGCCGGATGTGCACTGCAAGTGCTTATAAACGCACGGTTGTTTTTAAATGGGCGGCCATTTATAAACGGCTGGACCCGTACCTGCTAAAACAGCTGGATCGTTTTTCTTCACTGAACCACATTATTTACATTGCGACAGAACCCCACTCCTGTTGACGTTGACCTTTCTTCACTGAACCACATTATTTACATTGCGACAGACCCCCACTCCTGTTGACCATGCTGCGCAGGCAGGTGGGCCCACTTTGGACAATGCCTACTCTGGGAGCTCCCAAAGTATACCCCACGAACCCAGACTATACCCCACCAGATTCAGGGTAGGGTATAGTCTGGGCGGAAGGGTAGACTTTGGGACATAGCATATTATGACTTAAAGAGTTGAATTATGACTAGTTAGCAGAGCACAACAGAAGTTCATAGTATGTTTTTGCTCCTGATTTTTTTTGCAACAAGTTTACACATGTCGTTCCAGGGAAACCCCATGTAAAGAAGAGGAGCAGTATTAAGGCATAGTAACGTCTTATAGGCCTATATAATTATATCGCCTCAATTTAGCGAGTTTATGAGGAAAAAATAGAAGCTTTTTCCCCCCATCAAATGTTTCAAAACTTTTTTTCCGCATTATTAGATTTAAATGAGTGACTGTGCCTTAAACAATGCGTTATTGCGCCTTAATAAGGCGCTACAATGTCTCCAATTAAGGCGTAGTAACGCCCTGAATTTTAAGGTGTTATCTTAAATTTAAGGCATAATTATTAGGGTTTTATTATGCCTTAAAGGTAATAACTCTGGAATACAATTTGATGATTATGAGCCTCCGTATTGCCTTTTGATAGTAATTATTACCAAATGTAGTATAATACGTGACTTATAATATAACATAAGACGTATGTATACATGTATACAAGCCGTGACGTCGTTAATACATTTTTTTTATCTATCAATAATATTTTGAAACATGTTTACCAAAGAAAAATCATTACCATCATGACCATGATCACGCTATTGCTTTAAGAAATTGGGAAAAGTCAGTACGCATACGCAAATCACCTTCAGAAAGCATAAAACAACGATTTGAGTTACAGGACCGTAGATGTAGCTAGGGTGTGAAAACAGACTAGCCGAGGCCTGTGGTCGTGCCAAAATGATCAGTTTAAATAATATTTACCTGTTTACTTCAAAAAATTGGAAGAAAAGGGAAACGCCTGTGGATATTGTCAATGGAAGGATGAGTAAAGATGCCACCCAAGTAAAATTGTTTATTTTATTTCTTTTATGTTTCTTTTCCCGACTATAAGCAATATAATAGGGCCTACATTGTTTTGCATTTCCTTATACAGAAAATTTCCTGAGCCTGATTTTAACCTACAAAATATATGTAATAGAGACTGAGTATCTTAGTATGGTTCACCAGATCCCAAGAAGGAATATTACAAATTTTCTATTTTGCAAACACTCCTTTAGAGTCCTGTACGTGCAGATCAACATCAGGTTATCTTACAAATAAATCACAAGGAGTGCCTCAAGGTTCAATCCTGGGCCCAGTACTATTTATAATTTACATAAACAACATTCCCCTCTGTAGTAAAACACTAAATTTATTATCTACGTAGACGACACTACTTTGATATCTTAACCTTGGATAATTTGAAGAGAGAAATAGAGATAACATATTAAATGCTGAGCTGTGGCTCCAACTAAACAAGGTATCACTAAACACAACCAAATCAACATTTATGGTTTTTATAGAAAACCACAAAAAATGAAAATACTAGTCATCAAAATTAACCAAAACGAATTAGAATACGTTGCAAACTTTTCCAGGAGTGAATTTAGACCAGATATTAGTTGGAAACCTCATTTAAGAAACGTATCAAGTAAAATAGTAAGACTTATGAGTATTATGAACAAGCTAAAAATTCGTCCTCTCACAAAACATCAAATTAAATATATATAACTCTCCAATCATGCGACATATAAATTACTGCAGTCTTTTATGGGGCCACCTAACGGATTTATAAACTGCAGAAAATAGCAGTGGCAATCATAATTATATAAAGAACATCGCTTTTCTCATACAGATCCAATTTTTAGAAATCTAAATCTTTTGAAAATTAGTGATATATATCTTTTTTCAATTGTTAAAACTCCATTTTAAATGCAAACAAAACCTCCTTTCTGTCTACTTTGATACATTTGATCTGACACTTGAACTGTGAAGTAAATGAACATAACACACGTAATATAATTACAAACTACACGAGTCTAATGTAAGACAGGATTTCGCTAAGTATGTATCTATTAGAAACTGTCTATTCTTATTAATAAAACACTACCATCTATTATACAAAAAGTCAAACACTCACAGCTTTAAAGGGTTTTGCACTTACACTACAACATTTTTATAGATAACGACTTAACTAATTGTGATTTGCCTAATTGTTACTCTTGCAATAGTATTTTTCATCAAATTTGATAAACAGACAGCATTTCCCTATTCACTTTGTATAGATTGGATCATTTACATACCTATACTGTACCTGATTTATATTGTACATAATTAAGGGAACTGTCATTATCAACTGGATGGTCTCCATGCCAGCAACCATAAATATGTGGTCTTAATAATGACCTTTATGTATCCACGGTTAAATAAACTTTTTTCTTCTTCCTATCTGGATTAAGTGTTGTGATCCAACAGCGGATCAAAACACGCACCTCCATAAAGGTAACCAAAAAATATATAATATTTTGGTAATGAGCAGGAAGAATCGTAGATGGAGGTCATTCAGCTGCAATAAGAACTCTCAATATATTATTAATATATTATTAATATATTATTCATCTAAATAATAACTTAATTTAATAACTTTTTCAATAATTGCAAATAATGAAATGGGCAGGAGTTGTGCTTTACTGGCGTATAACATCAATGTCATGCCAAGGTCACATCAAGGTCAATTCAAGATCAAACTTGCAAAAATAGTGAAAATATCCAATTCCAACCTTCGGAGGGGTAATACCCTGTTGCCTGTTGGTTATTTACCTTATTACCATAATTGCACCAGTCTCCCCAACGATTGATTTAATGACTAAAATAACCAACATGGAACATTATGAAACATCGCCTTTGGCTGCCATGACAATAGATTGAAGCATACTCGGGTATGGTTGACATTGACTGGGGTTGACATCCCAGCAAACCCAAAACATTTGTATAACATTTATGCAACGTTGGCCCAACTTCTTCGACGTTGATCCAACATTGTATAAATCGTATACAATTATTTCGTGTTGGCTGGGATGGGCTGGGGCTGTGCTTCGCAGGGTTTTCTCCTATAACAACGTGAAAGTCATATCAATTAGTACATACTTTCAAAAATAAAAAAATATATATAATAATATGCCTATTTGCATTGTATCACTTTCAAACCTAACCTAGTATGTGTGGTGGAGGCAAATGTGCAAAAGACTGATGTTAACCCATATCTTGTTAAATTAAATAATTTTAATTTTCAGCAACTTGAAGTGGCCGAAAATTCAAATTATTTAATTAAGTTTTAAGTGGCTGAAAATTACTGATATTTATTTATTTTGGCACCAAACATTTGCAAATATTGATGTTTAATCACTCATTTCATTCCCAATAACAGAGCTGATTAAAATAATCAGACTGATTAAAAACGACTTTAGTTGCGATCAGCTGACAAAGGGTTAACATGTTGGTCAGATACAATTTCAGTGCACATCCAGGTCCCTTGAGGATTTGAGAGAAATGAGATTTGCTATATTACCGATGTTTAAAATGACCCTATGAGATTGACCTCGTCACTATATTCAAAGAACATTACAATAAAATCAACCTTTTTTTGTTTGGCTCCTTGATATGACCATACTATGTCAACATAGTTTGTTTTTATTGTGTGAGGCGCATTTACCACGATCCACAATTTAAGAGGGTGAAAAATACTCATACTTTTTTAATTTGTGACCGATTATTTGCAAATCTTGATGTTTAAACACTGATCTCATTCACAATAACTATGCTTTGATCGGCGAATAAACCAACTTAAAACCAACTATAGACGCGCTTCCCAGTAAGCACAACACATTTGTGTAACATTTGTACAACGTCGGCTGAATTCAGTACATTTGTATAACATTTGTACAACGTCGGCCCAACGTCTTCGACGTCGGTCCAACATTGTACAAATGTTATACAAATGTTTTATGTTTACTGGGTATGCGGTGTAAGGGTTGAACTAGTAATATTTTCTTAAAGGGAAATATTTTCAGTTTGTTCAACCCTTTAACCGCCAGTGCCGTTTATATTCGTTTTTTACATTTTTTATTAGCATATTGCATATCAGCTTTTTAAACCTGTTAAAGATAAAACGTGACATTCATCAGCAAGATTTGAAATTTGTTGACCTCCATTTTGTCAAATCTGAATTCTTTTTACTCACTTGGAGTTGTGGATCGCGTCAGCAAGACACAACTTCAAGTGGGTGAAAATTCAAATTAAATAATTTGGCGGCTAAAGGGTTAAGACGGGATTTTCCTTCAAATGAATGAAAAATTCGGTTGACCTATATAGAAGACCCCGTTGAGGATAATTATATATATTTGAATAACCTCATATTGACACCAGTATAGCAGAACCAGCAAAATTATTCACGCATGCCTGCCATTCTGCGACGCTGGACCAACGTCTTGTGTCTGCTGGGGTGCTTCTAATGTGTGGATGAACGAGCAATGCATCTAAAGAGATGCCGTCATTCTCTCATCCCGTGGGTAAATACTCCAGGGGTCCACCATCAGGTCAGGAATGTTGGAATTGATTTATTCTCCGGGGGTTGGGGGGGTCTACTCTGGAAATCAATGCAGGTCAAACCCATCTCGACGTGTACTTGTCCTAAATGTGCACACGAATACGGACTGATCAAACCATCTGATCCCTGTGGTATTCGGGATTTCACGGATTTATTCGTCCTATAAGCCGTGGGAAATGCTTGACCGGTATGGCTAGGCTTGCATTGCGAATTCACACAATGCTGGAATACTGTTGGCCCGACGTCTGGGACGCTGGCCGAACAATTATGAAAAAGCATTGTGTGAATGTTTCTTGTTTGCTTAGATTCAGGGCAGTCAGTGGTTAAATAGTCGTTCCTGGATATTACCCACGGTGAAGCACGCACAGGGTCTTATTAGGATGCGATAAGTAGGCCTTTTTTATTATGCTCGGCTCGGGCGTGATTTTTTTAACATTCCAATAATCGGCCCGACGCAAGTTTTACAGTCTGGTGATCAGGAAACTCCACATAATAGGGTTTGCTAGGATTTATTTCTTCTTGAAATTGACAATTAAAGCTGTAATTTTTATCCATTTGAAAATTGTACTTGCTTTTTAGTTTTGCCATTGAAAAGGTTCAAAATATTTATTTACCGCAAGATTCACTGAAGTTATCATTTTCACACATTTATACTATGGAACAAAAAAATAATTTTTCACTGTGTGAAAGATGAATTATATCTTTGCAAGCCCAGCATTGGGTAACTCGCCACTATAGCGCACCATATATTAATCAACCCTTCCTAGCCTGAATTTACCATAGTCATCTTCATCCACTACAAGCCGCGAATTGCTGCCGCAATTCTCGACTTGTAGTGGATGAAACTGATTTGATGTAGTTTACAAATTAAAGAAAATGACCACGTATTGATAAACCGATTTCAATCATGGGAATTTTCCTTCTAAAATCGTTAGTTGTAAGAAAATTTAGTCTGTTTTTAGGGATGTAAAATGATGCTCTAATGCATCACGAGGGCTTAAAGGCATGTGTATTGTATGTGGAGGAAGCTTTGTGACAGATTATACTAGTATTTGATTAATCCGGAATGGCGGTCTGTCTGAATTTGTGATCGCCTTTGATATGGCTTTGACTGAGAACAAATCCAGACCAAAAAAAATTGACCGTCATTGCGATCTGACCGCGTTGATGATCTAACCGTTAGGAGGGAGTCTACTGTAATGGATCTTAATCCTGATCACCAGGGATCAGTTGAAAACCCGAAGAGTAAAACGTAAAATACACGAACGTCGCGTCGGTTTTTCAAACATACTATTTGATCATTGTCACTGTCTCGTCAACATACGTGAGCGCGATCGTCAGCGCGATCATTTTCAAAACTTTTGCATTTTCATCGGGTGTCGCGCCGCTGTCGTGCCTCACATGTCGCGTTGGCCGTCAGGTTGGTCGTCGCGTTGGGGTGTGGACAGTCACGTGATTTTCGTGTCTGTCGTTGCGTGCCTAATCGCGCTCGCGCTGCTGTGCTTAAAGTTTTGAAGTTTAATTAGCTTGCTGTGTTTAAAATTTTGAAGTTTAATTAGCAGCTGTGTTTAACGTTTCAAGTTTAATTAGCTTGCTGTGTTTAGGTAAAAATACCTAAGCAAAATAGAATTCTCAATCAAGATACTATATGTTTTTTAAAGGTCAAAAGACTAAGAAGTCAATCAATTTTCATGAACAATTCTTAAACATCCATGAGCGTCACCATCATACTTAGTTAGTATTGCTGGCTGATCTGACTTTTGGGGACGTGAACGTTTCTCGCACCAGAACCAAAGATAAAATAGCCAATATATCTGTAGGCCTATATGCTTTTTTTCATGGTGGCAAAAAAGACGCCCTGGAAAGAGTAGAAACCAAATACTTATATACAAGTTCACGTCATTTCTAGTGCCCGTAAAACAAAATATTAAGAGCAAGATTAAGATTACAAGATATATACACATAGTCAAACACACATGGTCAAACACGTTTCAAACTATTTACTTAGTAATTTTAACACTTGTCATTCACGACATAGACATTTCAACATATTATTCAGTTTTTAGACCGGGAGCGAAAACCTCCCATGTAGACCTCAAAGAGATAGTCAGTTGACAAAGTAGTTCTGACAATATCTTTAGCCACCCAGTGAAATAACACAGGTTAAGTACGTAACAATTGGGTTTGTGTTCACAAATACACAAATGCGTTTATCGTACCTCAGCTTATAGCTAGTGAAGTAAGCTCTAGCTGTATAAATATAATGATAGTAGTTGACTTTTTAAACACGCCAATTTTGCTGTTTTGATTTTAGCATTCAGTACAAGAAAAGGCTCATTGTATGTTGTGTTTGTTTTAAAAATGCATTAAATCTTATGTGAGATGTTTCGTAAATGGTAAATGGTATGTAAATGACAATGCGTGCATTAGTTTTTAATGCATGTTTTATTATTTGCCTCGTGTTGCGAATCTTCATACCAATAAAATCTTTTTATCTTAAATATTAACGAAGTTGCGATTAGTTGTATTATTTGTCGACATTCTAGGCGGATATTTGTTTTTAAAAAGCAATTAGAAGATGAGGGTAGTTTTTTTAATTTGGCTCATACGGTGGCGCTAATGAGCCGAAATTAGCTGAGAAACCTTTTGAACCGCTCTTTGCATTCGATCCTAAGACGTAGTCGCAGTATTGTTGTGATATGTCGTAGTCTGGAGTATTGGCATCATCCCGGTTGTTGTGAGGGGTTTATCTATCATGCCTATTTGAAAACTGATCAGGATGAAATGTTTACTTATACCACTGCTATACATGTCATGTTCAAAACAAGTGTCACTTTGCTTACATCATCTAATTCTCATTGGTCCTGGAGGTCAACATTACCAGATAACAGGTTTTGGTCCAGATCCTGAGCTTGCTGGTGATCTGTTTAGTTCATTCACCTTTGCAAGAAGTTTCTGGTCAGAAACCCTATCTCTCTCAATTGTGTGAGGAGTACTCTAGTGGTACTTGAGGTCCACGCTTCGACATTACTATCTGGGTACTGTGGACTGTGTTCGTCCCATCAATGTTTTTCTTTAGGACACTAATGATATCAAAAGAAAACAAGACAAGTTGACCAAACTGATAGTTATCAGTTCCTTGTGGAATGTAAATAAAATCATTTTTCTCAAATCGACGTAATTTATTACAAAAAAAATTGTGTTTATGAGGTGTTTTCCTAACAAAGTTTCATAAAAAAACATAATAAAAGCTGAAAATAATCATATTCTATTATAAGCACAGTAGAACCAGTTGTTTCTGATGACTTGTCCTATCTTATAACCTGCAAAACTCAAAGAGGATCATTCAAATTGAATAATGTTTAACAACATTATAGCCTTTTCCAGTTTTTGGATGACGTATATAGCGGCCATTTTGTTTTTTTTATTTTTTCCCTTCTAAAATCAAAATCTCAAATGGCATCCATCCTGGTGATTATACTTTATGGGTAAAGAACCCATCTAGCTAGATTTTCTAGCTGTAACACAGAATTATAATCTGCTGAAATAAAGATGAAGTTGGCTGGCTGACGAACAATATCAAATGTGAATTACAACAAACCCTCAATCTATGAAGACAAGTTGGTGCCAGAGTTGTTTAGATATATCATACTAAGCGACAAAGTCAATGAGAATAGGACGCACTTTGTTTTTGAAAACAACTACATGCACTTATATTCGACCATAAAATACATGCACGTTTATGCTCAGGGATACGGTATATATCTACAAATGTTAGAAAAGCCTTTACAATTTCAAATACGTATCTAGAAAAAATGTACGAGGTATGTACACCGGGACAAAACATTTAAATGATAAATTTTTTTATCTGAAATTATTATATTATATAATTTTAGTAAATTGATATTTTTCAGATAAAAAGTAATCACAATAATTTTTCTCGTTATAATTAAAAAAAAAATATATATATATAGCTGTATTCGCACCTTTTTTCTGCTTTAATGTCATTCCTTGACAGAATGTTTTTCCTCGTTTCTTTTGTCGACAATGATATGAACTTAAATTCTCAAAACATGAACGACAAATAAAAGCGTCAGGGATTCGTAACTGTAGCATTTTAATAGCCATGCATACAAATGGTAGAGATCCATCGATAATGTTCAGTCACAAATCGTATCAGACACGAAAATAATACAGAAAATAATTCATTCATTCATTCATTCATTCATTCATTCATTCATTCATTCATTTATTCATTCATTCATTCATTCATTCATTCATTCATTCATTCATTCATTCATTCATTCATTCATTCATTCATTTATTCTTTCATTCATTTATTCATTCATTCATTCATTCATTCATTCATTTATTCATTCACTCATTCATTCATTTTTTCTTCCATCCATCCATCCATCCATCCATCCATCCATCCATCCATCCATCCATCCATCCATCCATCCATCCATCCATCCATCCATCCATCCATCCATCCATCCATCCATCCCTCCATCCATCCATCCATCCATCCATCCATCCATCCATCCATCCATCCATCCATCCATCCATCCATCCATCATATCCATCCATCCATCCATCCATCCATCCATCCATCCATCCATCCATCCATCCATCCATCCATCCATTCATTCATTCATTCATTCATTCATTCATTTAATATTGATAAACCTCCACCTGTGGCACCTGTCGTTATCCCGCATATGCACACAGTAGCCTAATTATATTGTTTTGCAATTTAAGCACGTCGTCCCTACCGCAAGTCGTTTTGTCACAGCAACTATAAAACAGGAACAAACACGTTAGTATTCTCATTCTCTATTTTTCATATTCATACATTACTGATTTATAATTACACATGTTTATTATCAGATTATGCCAGTGTTACATTATTATTTATACCACACAGTCGTTAACCTTTATAATTTATGACTATTGGCTTTTATTCAATGTTCCAGGGAGGGAGGGAGCCATGCGGGTGTCGTTAGCTGTTGAGAGCGCCAACAAGCTTGAGGCATTCAATCCCAACATTGGTTAATGTTGGAGAAGCGGCGTAAACACTGGCCCAACGTTAAAAAGCATTGCTTCAACCCTTAAGGGGTAATCTCTTCAATAATACATCCCACCCATCCCCACAGAGAACTAAATGTTTCGTTTTTAAATTCACAACTTGCGCATACGCGTTGCTGTCACACTTGTTTTGTCTACAACAGCAGAACACGCTAGCATGGTTAGTACTGACACTGATGCGTGACACGCTCGGCAAACATCGGTAGACTGACAAGAGAGATATAATGGTATGAAACATCACATCTTCTCAAACAGACCCCCTGTCCCAAATTTCGCTCTCACAAAGCGCACATTTACACTTTGAATATTACAATTACAACATATAATGTTAACGGATAATATTACTACCTAAGGTCAATGTCATTAGAAACATAGAATGACCATCGGCTGCAGTCAAAACACTTTTACAACAATTTTACCACCAAAATCGCCTTGCGACACGAGCCAGGAACAAATTCACCGTCGTCTGCATATCGTTTGCTAATCGAGTGCGGGTGCAACAGCGATGAATATCAAGTAATTTATGAAAATACGGTATATGTCATCCTTTGCATTCACTGCCATTGCACTAACTGATCATCATTTTATATCCTAATTGTACCCATAATCGTCCAACGTACGTATATTGGCATCAGACAACAATTTTCAATCCAATATTGATGTAAACAAATCTAGACAGAAGGTCAATATTAGAAGTTCTCCAGATTTGGTAAATAAGGCAAATTTATATTTCAGAAATGATTTTCATAAAAAGATGACAACATACATACAACTTGCTGTCTTTAAAAACTGTTTAGGAAAATTGTTATACATGTATAATTTATTTTATGCTTTGATAGGGTCAACCGATTGTAGGTATCCAATATATATCTAATAAACCCTACCAATATCACTGCCACAGAGCTTAAAACGATGTAGCAATATCTCTCACTCACTCTCTACCAGTATGATTAGCAGCCTTCACGACAATGGCATTAGTAAGTACCGTTATCTTACATTTAGGCTTAGCACATTCAGTGTCTGGTTCGCAAATATATCACGAAATATGGTTATGTCTATTACATGTTATATCGTTGTGACGTATTGGTACACTGAACGCAACACATTTGGATACATATAAGCTTAGAACAATTTTAATTACAGTGCATTCGGTTTTTCCATCGACGGGAATGGCAATATCAATTTGCACAATGTAGTGTTTAGTTAGTCTTTTTTCTCACGCTTATTAGCCTCAACTTCATACGCTACACACAGTTTAATGATATGTTCTTGAGTGTAGCCACCCTGTATAAATATGTTGCACACATTCACATCCCTTTGTAGGGTATCGTTACTTTTCTGTTTGTTAGATGCGGTATCATTCAAGATATCTTGAAATTTTAGTGGTGCAGGGAACAATGGATCGGTGTCCGATGATACAGGCGTCTTGTTTGGCTTATCTTTTTTCCGTAGAATCTCTTTTCTATGTGCCATTTTTTTCTGGCAACGCCGGGAAAGAGAATCTTTCCGAAACTCAGAAAACAACAACATTCTTTATAATCCCAGGGAAGAGTTCCTCGACGTTTGAAACGTTTTCTACCATTTCACTCAACAGCTGACCAACCTCACTGTTAACTTCGTTGTGTGACGATGACACAATATTTTCTGAAATTACATTTTGCAATATATGTAGCCAGTCCAACATATATACATTGAAGGCATTGTTATAATCTTCTTATTTATCCAATTGAATAAATTGTGTTGGTGTAAGTCAAGATTGTCGGCATTTAGAATAGATATTATTATGTTAATAGCAGCGTCTTCGGTTGACATACTCTCTTCTACTAAGCGCAACGGATCTAATAGTCGTATTTTAAAGAAGTTTGTTTCCTTGGTACTACAACTAGTTTTAATTATTTTACATCATCTGGCCCTGACTGTGGTGCTACACCATATTACGACATAATATACACAATCTTCCGACATATCTGGCAAAATCTGAGAATAAAACTCCTAGTTGCCACCGAGTTTGGTTCAAGTTGGCTGGGCTGCTCTATTGACTGAAGTTTTCCAATCACGACTTGTGTTCTAATGTCCTGTATAATCATACCACACACATGTTTTTGAACAATGGACGGGTTACTTTTAAAAAGTTCTTTTAACGTAGATGATTCACTGCTAACATAACTATGTATGGCGGCATGTAACTTTGTCCAACGCTTGTTTTCAAGCTTTAAAGATGTATTTATAATGTTATCGTATGTTGCAATGAATAACTTTTTATGAGAAGAAACAAAGGCCACGAGTTAATCATTTGCAGAAATCTCTAGTAGCGGATGATTAACTTCTGTCTGAAACGTAGTCACTACATATTCCAGTTTTAATCGTGCAATAATTTCTTTAACCATGGTATCTAAAGTCTGAGATATTTCCTTAACAAAATGTGTACTTAGTTGTGAAATAACGTCCTCCATTAACTCATGATGTTTATTACTTTCCTCTCCATTCTCAATCAAAACTATCTTTAGTGCTGAACATTTCAGTGCAACAATCGGGTACAAGGCTAGGTTCGAAACATTGCGTATGCATGAAATTGTTTATTTTAGTGGGATGTGGTATTACGAATTATCTTCTGAAGTTTATCACTTTAGGACCGTGATATTAGTACATGCACGGCCAACTGCTACTCCCAACTTCCCAGCGCCGAAAATGCCCGTGCAATCTATACATAACTAAATTGTGACCCTATATAGCCAAATCTGTCACAAGTATTTGGCTATCTGTCAACATTTTGTAATTATTTTATTGTTACATTGTCTTCGTTATCAATGATGCTGGGCCATCATTAAGCCAACATTGGTTCAACGTGTTGAGATTGCTATGGAGATCATCTATTCCGGAGTTTGGTATAAAACAGATATTACCGCATTTGATCAAAACTATGCCATCCCTTGAAGAGCAATGTTTTAAAATGTATATTTTCACCCACAACACGCCACAATTATTGCAAGTAAGTAATCTAGAAGATATCGTTTTCTAAATGGAAAATGAAACTTCAAGGCGAGATCAAACGCCAAACAAGTAATTTTAAAAATAATCTTCTGACTATAATTTAATATTCCATAGGGTTTTATATTAAAACCCTTAGCCTACAAGACAAATAATCACGGCTCGGTTTTACATACACAATTATTATAGTAGGGTCTACGGTAACTAGATGTGTTTATCACGGACAATTAAGCCAGACTACTTTTTTATTTGTCATCTAGTTGCTTGTAACATATTATGTAAAATAATTTGAGCTAAATGAGCCTTAATGATATTTTTTTTCGAGCACCATTGATGGATTTGTCGTATAGCTGTCAAGTACGTAGAAGTAGCAAGGTTTCTGTGACGATTCGATTGAAAATTGTTGTCTGATGCCAGTAAACGTATGTCCGACAATTATGGGTAGAATTAAGATATAAAATGATGATCAGTTAGTGGAATGAGAGTGAATGCAATGGATGACATATACCATATTTTGATATAATTCTTGTTCTTTATCATTGGTGCACCTGCCCTTGATTAGCAGACGATATGCAGACAACAATGAATTTGTTCCTGGCTCGTGTCGCAAGGCGATTTTGGTAGTCAAATTGATGTAAAAGTGTTTTGACCGCGGCCGATAGTCATTCTGTGTTTTTATTGGAAGTGACTTAAGACAGTATTATTATCCGTTGACATTATATGTTGTAATTGTCATATTCATAGTGTAAATGTGGGCTTTATGAGAGCGGTATTTAGGACAGGGGGTCTGTTTGAGGAGATTTGGTGTTTCATACCATGGAATCTCTCTTGTCACTGCACCGATGTTTGCCGAGTGATTCACGCATCAACGGCTGGCCAGTGGTTAGTAGGCTCTATTATATTCATACACTTTTCTTTATCAGACTCTAATCACACAGGTTTATCATCTTCCACAACACAACAATTTATCTTACCTACACGCACGCAGTGCGATACCTTGTTTTATTGAGCATGGCGTCCAACTTTTTTAAAAAGCGAGATACCTTGAATGTCGCGCGTCTAAAGACCAGCCAATCAGACAGCGCTTGACAGCTGGCTGAGAGCAAAGCTTGCTTGTTTCCATTCGTATGATAGATCAGGTAGATGGATAAGCTCGGAATCTCACTTTGATGTCATTGTGTTCCGACCTCCCTGATGGCGGCCACTATATGATTACTGGCCGTCATGACGAAATTCGGTACAGCTCACTGTCCAAAATGAGAGATTCCCAACTTGTCTATATAATACATCTAGCAACGGAAACAGATAACTGTGCATGAGAGATGAACAAGAGGTCGATTCTTCGTGACATTTTATGACCTCTTTATTAATCTGAAGCATCCAATGAGGTTTCAACCTCAGACACCCCCCCGAGATGACCACATGGACAGATATAACTCATTACATTACTCGATACGGCCAGGCTCCTGGGTAAGCACTCGCGTGAAACTAGCCAAGGGAAGATGAGGTTTATATGCCAGTGTTTAATAATACTCAGACAGTCATCAACGTTTTTAATTCTATACAATGTCAATATCCATTTGTCCATTTTCCTTGTTAAAAAACATGCGTACTTTTGGTGAAATCATATCTAAATAGAGAGGGACGTGGCGCAATGGCTAGAGCGTGAAAACAATGTGATATAAGACCCCCTCCCCCATACTTTATTGTATTAGCCAATTCGGTGGGAATCTTGGAGGTCAGGGCCATTGAGTTTCACAGAATAGTACTGTTGCTGTTTTCAGCATATACTTGTACTGAGACGACAACATATCCCTGTGTTTATGAGTGAGCGGCGTAAACAAAGACGAAAGTTTATCAGACAGATTGCATAGCCCTCTCTGTCGCAGCTGCAGTGGCAGTGAGAGCTACCAATGGTTTACTGTGACTTATTTCTATCATATATATAAACTCCTCCTGTAATGGTTTAATAAAGGTGTAGGTAAAATTTAAGTGTAACAAGTTGAGAATATTAATTATTATCTTCTGACATGTGATTAAGCTGTCAAATAATTCTAGTAATAATGTCAATAATGGTAATTTTAATTCTTATCCTAAAAATAAAGGATGTTTATTCTAGTCATCTGAATTAAATTTTGGTGAATAAAAGTGTTGTTTACATCTAATTACAACCCACACCTACATTTACATGTTAGACCCGCCACATATACTATCAAGGATATCTGTTCACATTCCACTGAAATATCAACCAAAATAAAGAATGAACAAATATTTGTTAGGTAAGACTCATATACAGGGGCTTCCGTTGAGTGCACCCGCAACCAAGTTATTTGTGGCGCATACCGATGATTAATGTCATGTCAAAGCAGGGGTACTTGTGGTTAAAGACCACTTCATTAGTTCAATTATATGAAATGTAAATGATATGTTGGCGCCTACAATGTGCATGGTGCATATTAAACTTCTGATAAATACACTTCATTAAAAAAACATTTTACAGTACGGTACATAATTAGATCTTAATTTTATATTTCTAACCTCGAATTTATAAGATAGTACTGCTATCATGCCTTTTCTCATGTATTTTTGGTGTCCATGTTGAAAACTGTGAGAAAAGGTATTCCGGTGTCGGAAAAATGAGAACCCCAACAGTTTAATTTATAACATCCTCAAAAATGGTCTGGCATCTGCAAAAAAGTCCTTTAAGCACAAAATTCCTGCTTATGATTACACACCATACCAGCTGTCGTAGTATTTTTCAAAATTATGGCGGAAACAAGAAATGTTCTTGAATCATGAATATTTTACCTTGACATTTGACCTTGACCTCCGCCAAAGCAATTTTGCAAGAAGGGTTACATTTTTGTATAAATCATGAATTCAGTCTTTTGGGACATGTTGTTTTATGACATAGGTCCTTATATATTCCGGGCTTCCATGATTTAAACATTTATTGATTTATCATCATATTTTTAACAATAATGTTAAATAGATGATTTAATCAATTAATTATGATGACAAACCTACTCGGGAATACAATCGTTTTTTAACATTTCGATAAGCACTTCACATAACACATTAAACCTTAAACATTTAAACGCTATATAACCCTTTATAACCCTATAACCCTTTTCATGCCTTTCCCGGACCGGGTCCGGGAATTTTAATACTGACTACAATGCCAATCCCGGACCGTGTCCGGGCTAGTCTACAGTTAATTGGTTAGGTACCCTTGCATGCTGAACAGTCGCCAAGTGAGGTCAGAGGCATCCAGCGTGCATCAAAACAGTATGGGCGTATACTACAGTGCCATCTGGTGACTGTTTGGCGGGTACCAACCGCTGCGTACCCTCTGGTTATCATCGTTATGCCGTGTATGGGTATTTCGGTGGTGTGATTCACAAAAAAGTGGCGGTGTTGATGTTTTGGCGTGATTTAAAACAGTTGGCCTGTATCTGTATGTTCATTAATAGGAGTATCCCACCGATGACAATCACCAGATCACAATGCCATTAAAAACTAGGCGAGCAACAGCTCAACAGTTCAACAGTGTATAATGCACTCTTATTGATATCTATGTCGATTCATCCATTCTCTGCAGCAAACACAAGACGTTCAGTAGCGTATCCAGAAATAAATTAAAGGGGGTGCTCAGATTTCAAAGAAACCATTCAACAGCAGGGACCTATAGGGGGCATGCCTCCGCAAAATTTTGAAAAAAATAAACATGAAATAGTGCGATTTCGTGGTATTTTTGCTGTAAAACGAAGATGTGAGATACTGGCTGAAATGTCAGTTTTAACTTAATGACAGATAAACCTAGCCTACTCTAGTCCAACTATTTATGCTAACACAACCACACAATGGAAAAACAAACACGTAAACATGATCATTAGCTCATTTAATAGCGAGTGCGAACTACTAGGCATATTAAATGAGCTAGATAAAAATAAACAGCTGTCGATCCAATGTTGCGTTAATGTTTGGCCAGCGTAGCAGACGGTGGAGCAACAATAATATCAAACGTTGGGTCACCCTCATTGTGATAATAATTATGCAACCTTGTTTTTGGAATGCCGAGTATGCAATTATGTACGGCCAAATTATTCAAGAATCATCTATTAAAAGTGATAACATGTAATTGAAAAAAGTTGTGGACCATTAAAATGCTTACACCGTTTACTAATGATCACTTAAAATTCCTGAGATATTAATTTTCATTTAACCCTTTTTAATTTGCCACCCTCCCCTATGGTAGAATATTTTTTAATGCAAATGTTATATTCCAGTTCATCATCAGTTAGGCCTATATTTGTGTTAGTATGGGTTTTAGTTCCACATTTTTAAAACAACTTTACTGTCAATTTTCAATTCGTATTCTTGATTTCGTCTCTGGTAAAAAAAAACTATTGAATTATTTCGTGTCAGTGGCTATACTGGAGGTCTATATATTGCACTGAGAAAATACGAAAAATTCAAATAGGCCCTAAAACAATTTAATTTTGGAAATTGAAAAAGCGACCCTGTTTTTTATCCATTTGTTCTCAAGACTGAGTCTCAGAGATGATATCTCTTGAGAAATAAATTCGCCATCACCCAGGTGAAAGAATCATGGTAATTGAGGAATAATCTTTATCCCGTGGTCCTTATTATTTTATTTTATGCAACGCCAAGTGCTTGAATGAGAGGGCAGCACGTCCAACTTTAAACTAAGCCGTTGTCCATTTCAAGCGATCCCCATAGCCTACTGTGGATTGTGCTTGTGGTGTTTTATAATTATCATAGGGTAGGATAGTCTATGATAATTACTATCAATCTTAGCATATCTACTATGGAACAACGTTGTTTCAAGGTATTCTATGATGATTATTATCATGAATCTTAGCATATTTATTCTCCATAACGTTGTTTCAAGTTTCGCTCAACGTTTCAATTATTGGCCAAGACTAACACAAAGTTGATATATTTTACTGTGTTTCTTTTAAAAAAAATGAATGTTTGAAAAATATGTCTATCTCACACTAATTGAGGGTGGACAGGAGAAAGAAAACCATTTGCAACAAATTCCTACTTTTAGGTGATCTGAATGGTCAAATTTTAAAGATTTGCATTGTAAAGATTTGCTTCTGTCGCCACATAGGGGCTATGTGGCTATCATTTATTTGACTTCCATTTAAAAATATGCAAAAATGGTACATTATTATTAATTGGGTATTTTTTTTAACATGTTATTTCCTTTGGTTGACGGGAACAGGTCAATACGACCTCCACAATGCCTGTCAACCATATTAGTGAATTAAAATTATATAATAAAATAATATGACAGTATAATATAAAAACAACTGTTCACTGGCTATAGGTGTTGTCATACTTATCATGTAAGGCAGCATCATAATGATATCCAGTGTTTAAAATAGCAATGCTGTTGTGTACATGCTATTTAAAAATGTACATACATAGTATAGATTATAAATTTTGCGATATGTACACATAAAATAAAATAACCGACAATTGTCTGTCATCTGTTTCCCGCACCAAAACCAGAGATAAAATAGCTACACTGTGCTCTACACAGTGTAGCAAAAAATGACACTCTGGAAAGCGTAGAAACCTAATTAAAACCTCTAAATCCTTTAGTTGTTTATTATATAAAAGGACAGACAACTAGGGTATATGTGAAGGAAAAATAGTAAAAACAATATTGACACTCCTAATTTTAACATGGGCCTACATACATCCCTAAATAAAAGTAATAATATAAACCTAGAATGCATCTACTGACGTAAGCTCATATAACCGTCGCGCAGCCAAAATATGCTGAGTAGTGCTACATATGCAATATCAGACTGGAGGAAAAACAATCCCAAACTCAAGGAGTAAATCAGTTGATTAGAGATCTTTGAAATTCAGCGTAAGGACCCACCTCGTCTGGAAACAAAGGCGACTGAAAATCACTAAACCTAAAAATAAAACAAAAAAAAAAAATAATTTTGAGGGGAGCAGCCATCCATGCCATGTGGTAATACTCTAAGTCAGATCATGACAAGCGGCCTGAATTCGAGTCAGGCAGACAACACAATGCAACATGCGCAGATTATCGTTCATAGGTCGATCACTTAAGGTTCCATTTGTGCTAGATGTATAGATATATATTCAATACACTAGTATAAGTTAAGCAGGGCGGTTCGTCAGCTGCCAACACATGAGTATCGACAACGGAGCCCTCCGTCCTATAGTCATGCGTGGCTGGTGACAGCTCAAATAGCCGTCTCACAGCCGGTTCAAATTGCACAGGTAGTTTGAAACACAAAATATTCCGCTATATTCGACAATTTACACAAGCACAAGCCAGGCTCCAGGTACATCGATTATTCACATCAAATAAGTTTACCATGGTGAGAATTAATTCATTCAGGTTCTTCTTAGAAATCTGCAAGCTACTAGCACCTCGGATAACAAAAGGTAAAGTGTTCCATAAGCGAGCAGTGCGATAAACATAAGTACATTGGAACTGAGCTTGCACAGAGGTAATTTGAATAGAACACCCTGTTTTGCCCAGTTCATTGTCTAATCTGAGTCTTTAATCTGTTAATGGCGCCAATGATGCATCCCAGACACCAGCCCTTTAGATCGGAAGGGGTATATATTTAGGTGTGGAGGGGGCTGGAACCAACATGTCGGACACTGGTGGATTAATTGTATATAAAATTAATGGTTGGAAAATTACCACTATGGAAATTAGGGGGGTGCTCGAGCACCCTGAGCACCCCCCTGGATACGCCCCTGACGTTCAACAGATGCTGGGTTAATGTTGGCCCAACCTTTGCGACGTTGGACCAACATTAATCAAACATTGGTGCAAATTATCCCGACGGCTGTGTCTGTTGCACGTCTCGTCGTTATATGATGTCTGATAGGCTATATCTGGTCACGTTGCACTTTTTCTGGTTGCCGTGTAATTTTCACCTCAATGTGAGAAACAAATTTTATCAGCTTGCAGGCTCACTATTCAGCATTATTCAGCTTCTGACTCATATCACTGGCATGCCCTCTTGTTCTGAATATGTGTTATGAGAGCTTCCGAGTAGCGCAACGACTATGCCTTTCGGACTCTCGTCCCGCACGAATAATGAGAGATTGTGGAAATGCACGAATGAGTGGTAGTATGAAGAATTCCATTTAATATATGTATCAATTATAAAGAAGATTCATTATTACTACTGCTGCACACTGTTGAAATGCATGCGGTATGCGGTAGACAATAGACAGTAGTTTTACTTAATAAGATCTGCATAAATGTAGCCCCCCCCCCTAGCCTATATCAATCTAGACATGTATGAGTAGTAGGCCTATACTGTCCTACAAATCTAAAAGGCAGTATATGCTTACTTGTAAAGTAATCGGATACTGCATTTTGGCTTTGCACGGCAGTATACGGACATGTGGAGTAAATACAACTATCTTTAATTAATTGTCCTTAGAACCTTTTGATGGTGATTTCGTGATTTTGTATTGCACAGCAGAACTGGAGAAGGAAACCCGAAGGGGATATCCCTCCTAACTGCCCCAAAACCACTTGAGACACCTGCTGAAATGGTCATTGACCCTGAATGATTAAATTCCAGTCATTATTACACCTAGCTCACACATGAAGCACGTTGGAAAGCACAAAATTGATATTTTTTTCATCGAGTTTGACCTGCATATGACCTTGATATGACCTTTGCACGCCACCTCAGTATAGTGGAACTCCAACCCATGCCACCCTTTACCTACAGTCATATGTAAATTTGTTGCAATTCATGACATAGCTGAAGTTCCACACTACTATATCTGGTCACTTTTGGCATTCAAACTTAGTCCTGGAGAAGGGGAATATATACGAAGGTGAAAATAAGGGAAATCCGAAGGGGCTAGGCCCCTATCACTCCTCGGGTACTGTTATTACTCTAATACCACTTAGGACACCTGCTGAAATAGTGCTTAACCTTGAATGATCCAACTACAGTCATATATAACACTTAGCTCACGCATAAATCAAGTTGGAAGACATAAAATGGTATTTTTTGTATTTTTTATCGAGATCGACCTTCATATGACCTTGACATCACCTCGGCATGACCTTTGCCTTCAACCCCAGTAAAGTGCAACCCCAACCCGTCCCACCATACATTACAGTTCACTATGAATGATGTTCAGTAGACCTACTGATGAATCTTAATGGGTTTTTTTAGCCAAAATTACCATTATGCTAGAGTAATTAGGCATTGTATAAATTGGCAGGGGCTAAATTATTTGGCATGGAAAGGGTTAAGCCCTCACGATGCATTAAAGCATCATTTTACATCCCTCAAAACTGACTTGATTTTCCTACAACCAGGGGTTTTAGAACGAAAATTTCCATGAAAATGATTTACCATTACATAGTAATTTTCTTTAATTTTTGACCACATCAAACCATCTTCATCCACTACAAGTCGAGAATTGCGACAGCAAATCGCGGTTTGTCGTGGATGAAGATGACAATGGTAAATTCAGGCTTGAAAGGGTTTCAAGAGTATTCGTTAGATAAAGAGCAGGGCATAGGACATCAGGCGCATCTTATAATCTCTATAGTCGACACCAAAATAATGCATCTGCCTCTCTTCTATCAAAAGTTATATCAATTTACAATTTGACCTTGCACAGATGGTGGTCATCTTTGAATATATCTACAACGCAATGTCTAAAGTACGTTCTGGCCAAATCAGGTATATCTGAAAATCACGGTCGACATCAATATCTGGCGAAAATTTATTGTTTGACCTTGCACAAATGGCGGCCATCACATATTTTACCACCATTTAGAAAAATATGAATGGACAGCAAACACATTTTCCTGAAACCCCATGTAATAATCCATTTATTCACTATACTGAGACAACTGTTTTTGTGTATTTTTTAAAATATATCTTTCACATTTTATTGGATTCACGTATTGGACAAAATAGTTTTACAACTTTGCTTATTATTATTGTCACAAACCTCATGAATATTATAATATTATTGTGCTAATTAAAAAAAAATTCTCAACATATACAATTTACCATTCCAGTATTTTCTAGCTTCTTGGATCCTATATATCACATTTCAGCATATTAAACAATTGACTCGAAATTTAGTCGTTTTATGTTTGATATCATTTGATGATCATGAACATACACTCTAAATGTATTGCTATTTAATTAACTTCAGAAAATCATACACGTACAAAACTAAGTAACGTTGCAAAGTTTTGTAAATGCCAAGATGTTTTTTCAATGCTTTAATACGATTCGTGTAAAATATCATTATATGATACTGTGTGTCAGCACCTGCCAAATAATATATAGGTTACTTCTAATTCTAGAGCAGTTATTAAAATGTACAATTATAAAATCATATACAAAAATTGAACCATACCAATGCTGATGATAATGATCATGATTGAGCCTATTATAAATATATTTATACTTGAAAATGTGATATCATTTTTTTCAGATAAAATGATTGAGATATTGATATGCTCTGTGATATGCTCCGCTTAATTTATTTTGCCCGTGATGTGGTTCCTGGGATGGAATACCAAGAGCAAAGAGGTGGTAAATAAAGCAACAGATATAAGGCCTTGAGGAAACTATGAACAAATCTATCTGAATATGAAGAGAAAAGGTGGCCTGCACATTGTTTGCACTACTATTTTTGCATCCGTGAAACCAATATATTTTAAGAATGTAGAGAAAGCTCTGTATCATTTAGTCAACAGACACCCGCTCTTACGAATGAAAGTAAAATCTACCTGTGACAATAACACCAATGATCAGTTCGTGCGCATTGATAAGATGCAAATTAAATTAGAAGAGCTTCCAGATAAAATATGGCTTAGTGTAATGGAAAAACAACTTTCTGAGCCAAGAATAAATAGAGAAGAAGGACCATTGTGCGCGTGAAGTTCCTACCAAACATAAACATATTGCATTTCATCACCAATGCGCCCTAATATTTGTCTTCGATCATGGCATATGCGACGGTGGTGCAATGTTACAAATAATCAATGAAACTTTAATTTTTTTGGAATCTGATTTGAACGATATTGAAAACTATGAACACATTGATTCGTTGCCTCTTCCTGGATATTTATGCGACATAACGGACATAGAGAGAACACTTCCCCTCTCACTTAGCTGCCTGAAACTATTGATAAGCTGGTTTCCATCTATCCTGGTACTGATTGCAAAAAGAATGAAATATCAATATTATGTCATTAATAACATACCTAAATCTTCAATTGAACGAACAGTAGCTCCTGCAACTAATATAATTCCAATGATATTCAACAAAAGAGAAACCAAAGTATTTTTAAAATCATGCAAAGCACATTCTGTATCACCTTTCGCAGCTATCCAAGCTGCAATGATAACAATATTGACTGAATTACAATTTATTTCTGAAGAAGTAAAATTTACCACCACTGTCGATCTTCGTCCATATTACCCTGAATGTAAGACAAATCACAAGTATCAACAAGTAGCTAACTATTCCACTTTTGTCCCATGTAAAATTAAAATTCCTGAGGAAAAGAAAAACGATTTTTTCTGGACATTAGCTCAATCTTGCAAACATGCCGTTCATGATAATTTACCGACTCGCATTAAATATAACTTGCAGCTATTTTAAATTATGAGCAAATTTCCATTTGAACTTCAAAAGAAGATGTCTCCGATCACATTCACCAAATTTGGGAATTGTTCGTTTTTTAACAGAAAAGACTATTGTTCCGTTCGTCTTATTGCTTTCCATGGCTGTGCCTCTATTTACGAGGTATTCATGCCACTACTCTCTACTCACTGTAGTTATTTCGAGAACCGTTTAATATGGAATCTCACTTATTCTCCGGACGATATCAGTAGAGAAACAGCTACTCAAATTGCTGAAGTCATAAAGAAAAAACTTTTAGATATAGCCGAGGGAGATCATACCAATCACACTCATATAAACTCATATTAACAATTAGAAAACAAGAAACGTAACACCAGTTGTTGGGTAATATAGGTCTTCATACATATATTACTTTCAGATTGTACAACTGCACGTTTTATTTTATTGATTCAGGCCTACTGGTAAAACTACTTAGTATGTTTGAAGAAACCAAAACATACCACTCATTAATTGATGATTGAATACTAGTATGACCAGATGACTATCTAACAGTTTTTGTTGTGGGTAAATTGTGAAACAGAATGTGTATATTCTTTGCATGAATCATGTTGTTGCCAACCCCCCCCCCCCCAAGGGATTTCTAGGTTGTCCAGTGCATTATTGTTCCTTGGTCTTTCCTGACGATCTTATCAAATTTTGGGTTATCATCCCAGCAGGCACAAGACGTTGAATCAATGTCAATTGAATAATGCCAAATGTTACTATAAATTACCGTTTTCACTTGAAAGCACTTCTGGCATAATAGTCTGGTGGTCATTTTTTCGTTCTGACTTAATTTTTTAGTTCGCTTACGCTATCTTGTTCATGAACACAACCTAGCTATTGTACTTTGTCCAGCATACCTCTGGGCACATGTCAAGAACTGTTGCAATGTGGTAGGTGTGTTTTGGAAAATATGACGTTTCAATGCAATAAACATACAAATGAAAAAATCCTAAAACAATAATTTCTCATGCAAAACAAATTCTGGTCAATAAAATGTAGGACATATATGTTATACTAAGCCCTAAAGTAGAAAACGAATTTAAAATAATACATTCTGTGATAATAAAGTGACAAAATGTATACAAATTACATAAAAGAACGAATTTTTGAAAATGTACAATTACAAAAATAGCCCATTAATTTGAAATTTACCATTTTCCAATTTAATTTCCTAATAAATATATTCACAAATTACACACAAACATAATTTGAAAGTAGCCATATTTTTATTTGTCTTAATTTAAATAATTAAGATAAATAAATTTAATAAAGTAGAAAACGAATTTAAAATAATACATTCTGTGATAATAAAGTGACAAAATGTATACAAATTACATAAAAGAACGATTTTTTGAAAATGTACAATTACAAAAATAGCCCATTAATTTGAAATTTACCATTTTCCAATTTAATTTCCTAATAAATATATTCACAAATTACACACAAACATAATTTGAAAGTAGCCATATTTTTATTTGTCCTAATTTTGTTTTCCTATTGCCAAAATAGTGAAGTCACTCTACTTAATTTCGTAATTCCCAGAATAAAATATTATTTATCTTTAAAAGCTAATAAATCAAGGGAAACAATTTTGATCAATAAAATACTGCACAGATATGTGATACTGTGCCGTAGAAATAACAAATAATAATAATAATAAATGTGATCAAAAAGTGAAAATGAACAACTCGAAATATAGCCCATTGTAATTGTGCCATTTATTGGTATGCAATTTAACGTTTGGACAAAAATATCTACAAATGACCCGGAAATATATTTCAAGTAGCAATATTTCTAGGGCTATCTAGGGCTTCTCTATTGCCGAAATAGTAACGTCACCACCTTTGGTCTTGTAATGCCCAGAATATGTACCATTTATCTCTAAAAGCTAATTAATCAAGGAAAATAATATTAATGAATATTAATCACATATAGCACATGTGTGTGATGTTCTGTCGTAGAGAAAACAGAATAAAATAGTAATAAAATAAGAACAATTGTCGTCCTAAAGTACTTAAATGCATCAAAAAGACATAAAACACCTTTTCGTTGATGGGCAATACGAAAATATCCCATATAATACATTTAAAATTTACCATTAAAAAATATCAACAATTTACCTGACGCCAACCCCTTCACTTAGTTATACTACTTATCTAAAAACAATGTCATATAAATATAACAAAGAATGAAATATACACATTTCGTGATCACAAAGCGATAAAATGCATTAAAAAGTGTGTTTTTTGTAGAAGAATAGTAAATCCATTATATATTTGAAATTTATCATCAGTTGTGTTTATATAAAAATATCAGCAAGTATTTGCAAAGTAGCAAATTTACTTTTTCTGTATATGGGCCGTAACTGTTGGACAAATAGCGATCATCCCCTTGTATAATATTTTAATTCGTAAAATATTATTTCTTGGAAAAGTCAAACCATATTGTGCTTATAATTGCATAATTAAAGAGTTCAGTGGTGATGCAATTTTATCAATAAAATAATTATATTTCCACGCTTATCCATTTTTGAACTGAATACAGCACAAGGAGAAAGCGATCTCTTCGCTCCTACGTTGCATTAGTTTTCTATTGATATCAACTGAGATTGCAAACCCATAACTCGCTTGTCTGGCTGGGAACTTGTTGTTGCTACAATGCAGCTCAAGGATGAATCCATTTTTGTGACAGGGAGGGGATCTGTTTAGCCGCACACCAAAAATTAATAATTTTACATGTCGAACATTTTTTCTTTCTTTCAGCTAATAAACGGGTGTTTAAGCATCAACATTTCCTGTGGAAAATAACAATATTTAGGCTATTAACAGTAGACCCCTAATGTTTAGGTAATATATTTTTTAAAAGGGGGATCAGAATCCATCTGAACTCTTCCACCCTATCTGGATCAGCCACTACAGCTGATGACAAGGGAAGCCATATTAATTTTGGCTAAAACTATTTTTTTGTTATTTATATATCAAAATTAAATTGCAATTTATCAGAAACCCTGAAATACATTGAAGTATGAAGATGCCTCCGGATTGAATTCTTAGCTATAATAACATCAACATTGACTTGAACACTTCCTTAAACACAGAATACAGATTGCCGCACCTCCAATCCCCGTCCTCCCGAGGATTTCGATGCTATAGAAGTCATTAAATTGAAAGTAAATTGAAATGAATTTGAACCATTATGTGCAGATGACATACCACTACTGTTACAATTTATGAATATGAATAATAATTATTTATTTGAGAAAGATGGCACATATCATACCACTTGAAATTCGACACGAACAAGCTGCAAACAATTTTACCGAAGTGTGCAAATAACAAGGGTTTAATAAAGACGGAGAACAAGATGACCTGCATCAGGTCTGCACTTAGTCTAAAGAGCAACACACTAACAATGATTAGTCAACGATAAGACAACAGACTGCTTGCCAGCGTCATATAGTGGAATATCATGATAAAACTACTTAAAATGAATACCACTTTTAAAAAATCAGTGTTCTGTGAAACAATCAACAAAAATATGAAGTTGAATCAGAGGAAACTATGTCAAATCACAAGGTAGCCTAATTATATAAATTAGCAATTGAAATTGAAAAAATAAAGTTAGTACATTGAGTAGAAGGCCTGATATATGGATATATGCAAGGATGTATTTTCTGATTTTCTTCCTCAGCTGGTGTCTATCACATAATTTCAGTGATTATGATTCCAAATACTTTCTGATATAAAACAAAAATGAACACCAATCTTGCATCACAGTAGAACTGTCAATTATTATATTCGGCACACGAAAGATAGCTAATGTTCACTATTCTGAGAAAAAGCAACAAGTGAAACATCTTGAGCTACATCAATTCCTATTCATGAACGACTGAATGTACATTAGGCTTATTAAACAATTCCACGATTTAGACATTGTCGTAGATTTATTAAAACACTATAGGAGTATAGGAGAATCTAGCTCATTATAGGCTTACTTTTGTGCGTTTTAAACAGGATGGTGTTGTAGCATCGATATGTTTCAGGTATAGTCGCTGTGGATGGCATTTAAAGTTCAATTATCACCATTCTTCATTTTATAGCACAGCAAAAAGCTATGTCGACTCCACAAGTACACATATTACCTCGGGAAACAATATTTGTTCTGAACAAAAACTGCACCAAACATATTTTACCTGATAATTATGGTACTGTTCCTGGCGTTGAAAACTTGATGAAGCAATTACACGTATGGATTAGAATCACTTTGGGTATTCCACAAATACAGTCTTACATTAAAAGTGTGATTGGTGTACGTGGTACCAAACGTTCTTCGCCACTTGACATACAAGAACAGTGATAGTTCTGGGGGCTTGAAAAATTCAGCAATTTTGAAAACTCCACTTTGCTATACTTTGATGATATTATTACATTAAATAGCAGGTGGGATATGTACATTACATAGCTCACATTACATAGCTTACAACAGGCAGGCGAAGAAACAAGAGATCAGGTTTCAAGATCTGCTAAATGAATGATCAAGCAATGGAAATTAGTTTATCGGTGGCTCTGAGATTTTTTTGTATGAAGAAACCACAGCATGTTAGTTTACTTTCATATCCTACACCTTGCGTTTGTTTTCGTTTGTGGCCATTAGTATTTCTATGGTTTTGGTCAGATAATGTTGTACCTTGTAATTTTATCAGATATAAGCCCCATAATATGGTCAATATCAAGGATTTAAATGATTTTAGCAAAACATATAGAATATGCTTTTCATTTATATTCTGTTTCATTCCGATCAAAATGACTTCTTTTTACTGACTGACAAGTAATATCAATTTTATGTCGTTCGCTCACATACATATAATCTTTACGTTGTTTCTATTTTTTTCATTTTGTTTGGAGCCAATTCAGATGTTTAAACAAGGTCTACGGAGGAACCAATGTGTAGCTCGTGCGAAAATGTAAGCGATGTGCAAAATGATGACTTCCGCCAGTCTCAAAGATATGACGAAATCTACTCGGACATGGCGGCCGCCTGAAAGGAAAACCTTCAAGCACAGCAGTAACCCCTGTAACGATTGCCGCTAAATTGAATCAGAATCGAGGCCGAGACGGCACTAATGTCAAGGTCCTTCCTCTTAAGTTCTCCTAACCTTCCCAATAAAATCAGCTTGGGTTCACAGCTGCCTGGAAAGATTAGCTTCAACAATGATGAACTAGGCATATGTCCTCTTTCTTTTTGTTTGCTGTATTTGAGCTTTCTTTAAAACATTACGTTTGTTAATGACTGAAAGTTACGATATATTTAAAAAAACATGTAGAAAAATTCATTAACGATCATGCTGACGTAAAATTATTATAATAAAATCTCATCAGCAGAATACATTTTGTGTTCACATGTCTAACCCATTAACCGCCATATTATTCAATTGAAGTTTACCCCCACTTGAACTTGTGTCTCGCTGACGCGATCCACAACTTCAAAATGAGGGTCAACTCTTTTTCAAATATTACTAATTCATGTCACATGTTTAAAAAGTAATAAATGTGGTAAAAAAAACTAATTTCATTCGGCACCGGCGGTGAAAGGGTTACCGAAGCAGAGATGACCACCCCACCATAACTGGTAATGCTGGTTCACCGTTTACAATGCTGGTCCAACATTATAATTAACGTTGTGTCAATGTCTCGTGTTTCATGAACCAATCAACTGACAAACAGCCCATCTTCTGCAGTAAGCACCAAACCCCGTTCCATCACTGATGGCCAAAGCCTAACACTATCCTAACACTATCCTAAGATCTTTTATTTTCCTTGTCTGGTGTAATAAATGGGTAATGCAGACCTAATTCTGGATGAATGAATGAATCTCTTGTGCACATAGGCCTACAGGCTAAACTAACTGGGTTATCTGAGGATGGTGCGAAGAATTAGATTACACTTCCCTCCAGCTACAGGGTTCGAAATAAAAACCCTGGTGGTCTGAGATAAAAAACGCTATGTCTTGGTCAGTGAGCCTGTTCACAATATTAACCATGAAAGCGCTGAATTTTTTAATGAAATTAAAACCATTAAAGCCAAACGGTTATTTTCAATTTGTAATAATCATAAATGTCTTAGTTAGGTCTTTCTGATTCATTTGAATACCTATGTTATGGGTCTACGGCTATTAGAAATATGTTCACTTTTACAGCGCGAGGCTATACTTTAGTCGTCAGAATCTGACGTCTACAGACGTCAGATTCTGACGACTAAAGTCTATCCCCGCGCTGTAAGGGTTAATATAAAACAGAGGTACATAACACTGAGTATCGTATTGTCTTATTTAAATAACTATTAGTACACATAACCTATTTAGGCTTTTAATTAAAGCCATAGTCAACTGTTGAGCATTGGAACTGGGTTCCCACAATTCAACGTGACCCATGTGAAGTCCCCCAATGAGGTCAAAGCCATGACCAGGGCCGTGCCAAACAGTCATGAACCAAGATCATACCGAGCACAGCATTGAGAGCTGGCTATTGAATAAGAATAAGTCTATATCGTCGGTCACAGGCGAAACTATCAAAACTCAAAAATGGTAGTTTTGAGTAAATTGCTTTTAAAGTTTCAAGCAATAAATAGCTGATAAATAGATTCTTCAAAAAAAAAATTGAGTTTGTCACAGAACAAGTTTTCATATTTTTCTAGCGTGCTGTATTGAAACTTTAGTACTTGGTACATTTTGGAGGTCTGCAGTGGAGATAGGATTGTTTAGAATGATTAATTTTGTCGAAAGTGGCCCAATTAAGATGTGTAGAACAATCTGATTGAGTGAAATATGCGTCAGCGCTCCTGCTTGCTTCTGCAGATATCTGTGTTTGTAATTATCTGGATGTCGGCCATCGTTAATTTACGCAAATTCGTACATGCTCTTACATAGACACCCTGCTGTAAATTCGACATAACTTGTTTTCTTATGTCCTCAGTAAAGATAGTTTCTACACTTTTTCTGATCGAAAATTCACTTGGCTGGTGCAAAACAGTTGCACCAGACCGTCGTCGAGTGAATTGTATGGGATAAATGTGTGTTTGTTTAGAAATAATGTAAAGTTTGTGCAAGTCTGTGGGTGAGTATTTAAAGTCAACAACACTTCATAACGCGATTTTTTCCACATAAATACCAATAAACTTTCAAATATACCAATAACCTTCAAGCCTACCACAACCTCGTTTGATCAAATAATCATTATCTAGCATAATGCATAGATGCTATCCACAATTTAATGAAACGAAAATCTCTCCATAACCAGTATTTAATTATATTATAAACATCTATGAGATTGTGGTTGGAGCTTCATTGATGGAAAACTGCAACTAGATCTCATGTAAAATCTTCCTGCTCAACCTGAAGAACTATCACATTTAGTTTGATTAAGAGTGAATTAGGACCACGAGAAAGTATCCAATGACGTCCTATCAAGGAGTCGCTACATCTATTCCGAAGCTCCACAAATATATGATCAATATATTGATGAGGGTGACTATTCTAGCATTCATGCAAATCTGAGATATACACATCATCAAGCCAATGTAGCTACAGTGATGAAAGTAACACATGATATTTTTGTACAATTTCCTCATAGTAATGTATTGTTTTATTTTTTGCATTCCCCGTAACTACATGTAGCATGGAAGATGAGTTTTTTAATGCTGTGTAATTTTTTTGTATCAGAAAACTATTTGGGCGCCAAAAATAATTTCATACGGCATTTAGAAAAATGGTTATAGTACTTGCTGGTGGCCATCTTGATTTTTTCCCTGAAGCTCCATGTATTATGAAAGTTAGTGGTTATTACTGTATTGTGCTAGATTTATTGGTATTATATACCTATATTAAGCCACCAAAACAACGTTCTATGACTTTTAGAAAAACGTTATGATATTTTCTGTATTATTGGCGGCCATCTTGGATTTTTAACATTAATTACGTGATAGTTGACCAGGTCTTAGAACATGGAATTCCTCAAAAAAAAATGTTATTTTAAACACGAAAGTCAAATTTATGCACTCAGACATGATGTATAATCATGATAATTCATTATGTATCTGGCGGCCATTTTGTTTTTCAATTTTAAAAGGGAAAACTAAAAATAGAGCTTGGCATGGGGCAGATTTGAAATCAGCTTATCCGAATTGTGTGAAAACAACTGCATGACAAATTCTACTAAGAAATGCCTTACAAACTTTAAGAATGCTTTTTTTTGAAAAATGGGCCCTGACTAATATAAAATTGCTGAAAATAATTGATTAACCTATTTTTAATGAAATAATTGATTTTTTTTACCTCGTATATTTTGTTTCCTAAGATTCCCCTTTCAAAAAAGAATTTCTGAATTCAGCGCAACATTAAAGGGACATGCCCATGTCTAAAATTATCAAAAAATCGGTGATTTCATTTTGGCTTCTTAATATGACTATAGTTAGGCTAGATATAGAGATGAAATTCCCGTATTTCTTATTTTTGACATGGTTGTCAATAATTAGAAATCATGAATTTTGTCTCTATATCTGGCCTGACTGATGAATGCGCAGCACAAAAATTAAAACACTTTTGCAGTTCTAGTCTATGGACATGTTTACATCATATAGTCATATTAAGAAGCCAAAATAAAATCACAGATTTTTTGATGATTTTAGACCTGGGCATGTCCTTTTAATTCATAACATATTTTGTAAACTTTCTCAATACACTTGCGAAAGTTCGTCAAGTGTACTCACAAGCGCTGTTTCAGATCATTTCCCATATTTTATATCTTTTTAAAATGAGTAAATTATATACTAATATCGTTCTTGTACGGTAAGTAAATGTATGCTGCAAGCGGTTTTAAAAGATTTCAAGCTTGATGTTCAGCAATCTGACCTACCGGCATTATTGGATAGCAGATCCTAATGCAAACTTAAATATCATTCCAAATGTACTGACAAACGCGAAGCGCGCAAATTCCTCCCAAAAAAACAAAGCGGTAAGCAAATATAATTGTAAAAAAAACCCCCATACATTACTATTATAAAAGCGATAATAAATGATATAGAGAAACTAAAAATACATAACAACACTATGAAGAGCTTAAAAAAAACAATCGCATATATATATATTTGACAAAGAAAACAATATATTTCAAATCCTTTCAAGATTATAAAAATAACATTAAAGAAACTTCAGCAACCATATCTTCAATAATAAGAAACAACTCAAGTAAGTCCACCTGAAAATCTTGAAATTGGTGGAGCAATAACAGAAGATAAAAATGCCATTGTAAATAATAATTTAAATAAATACTTCGCAAATGTTGGCGAAGAGACAGGAAACAAGATACTGATTCCTGACATTGTAACTCTCAAACGTAGTTCACAGTCGGTTTAATTTCGAAGTGATTACCCAAATTGATACTGTCATGATAATCGATAATTTAAAACAGAACTAAAGTACTGGGCCTGACGAACCTATAAGCATAATGTTAAAACATATAAAAAAAACGAACTAATAATACGAATCACCCTATCAATAATAAAAACTATAACCACTGGAGTATTCCCAGATAACCTAAGGTGATCCCGCTATATAAAAAGGATGATCAATGTATAGTTGATAATTAAAAACCCATTTCGCTCCTACCAAGTATAGCAAAAAAAATGTGATGTGTGTTCTACGGACAATTATATAAATATTTCACTACGTACAATCTTTTCCACAATAGTCAATACGGATCTTGGCGTGAGCAATCGACCGAACTGGCCGCTCTTGAATTGATTGATAGAGTGACATTAAAAATGCACAAAGGCAAAATTCCATTTGCTATTTTTCTTGACTTTTCTAAAGCATTCGACAGCCTAAATCAAAAAACACTTCTAAATAAATTATCATATTATGGTGTTAACCCTGGCCCTCAATTTCCTAAAAAGTTATCTAACAGACAGAAAATAATTTGTTTACATGCACCCAATGCTGCTGTAATGTCGGGCCATCGTCTGCGCCTCTGGCCCCACCTTACAGCAGCATTGGGTCAACGTCTCGTGTTTGCTGGGATCACGTCTGCTGGATCTATATAGGAATTATCAGTGACGTCACCTTTTCTGTCGGCATGTGTACTCTCAAACCAATCTAGCAGACGCACGGACACACACGCTCGTGTGAAAAGCACACGATAATACCTAGCAAACACGCGAAAATGACCCAGGTTGTTTTAATGTTGGGCCAGTGTTGTAGACGCAGGCCCAACATTAAAACAGCACTAGATTAACACGTGATGTTTGCATGGTAACAAACTTAAAGAGACACTCGACCAGATTTAGCCGGGAATACTGTGACAGGTTAACCGTTTCAAGCCTGAATCTACCATTGTCATCTTCATCCACTACAAGCCGCGAATTGCTGTTGCAATTCCCGACTTGTACTGGATGAAGATGATTTGAAGTGGTTAAAAAAATAAATAAAACTGGAAAGCCAGTTTTATGGAAATTTTCATTCTAAAACCCTTAGTTGTAGGTAAATAAGCCTGTTTTCAGGGATGTAAAATGATGCTTTAATGCATCGTGAAGGCTTAGAGGGTTAAAGAGACACTCGACCAGATTTAGCCGGGAATATTGTGACGTGTTAAGCGTGCTGCACGCCACCTGGTACTTAGACCTCTTGTTAAGGGGGGGGGGGCATGGGGCACGGATCGTGACTAAGATCCAGGCAAATTCATCAACCAGGGGACTGATTATATCTGCTTACACAGAACATAGTTTTTTGAAATAATTCGACCTGCCAGAACCATAACGGCATAACTCATTTTTCTCAACTTTTCAGGATAGACAAAAAACTGTTTTTCACAGATGATACACAAAATATAAAACCCACAGTGATGCCATGTTGACACATGTGGTGAACACAATTTGATATTGATGATCACAAATTATGCAGATTTTAAAAACAATGTAAAAAAACGATTTTTATTTGTTAATACCTTTTGCCTTTGCACTTCACATGACTAATGTCTGCCACATAATGTCCGAAATGACAGTTATGACTACTTGATTTCTTAAATCTAAAATGACAAAATGGCTTATCTGGCAGTTATGACGTTTTGACATTTCTGAGCTCACTACTATTCATCATCTGAAATGTCGTATCTGGTGGAATGTGACTATGAAGAATGGATAAAGCGTAGCAGATAAACACCTTTTAGAAACGAGAAATAACCACTTAACAAGGAAACAATATTGTTAAACATGTTTTTTATTAAAAAATAATTTAGTAGTCAGATACAGTGGACCTAACCTGTTTCATGTTATTTCGACTCAAAAAAACATCTCTGGTAGGGCCTACAATTTCGATTATTAAACAAAGTACACAGAGCACTGTGCAGCCTGATCCAACCAGACACAGACGGCACGTGTGTATCAAAATGCAGACAGCTCTCTCAGGAAACACGAGGACTTGAGCCAATGTTGTTTCAATATTGGCCCAGCGCCGTTGGCGATGGGCCAATATTATAACAACATTGGTCAAATCCTCGTGTTTGCTGGGCTCCAGACAGGTGTCTGTCTACACCCACTCCTCCCCTCCATAATTTTTTCGCCAGCCGATCAGGGTACTTTTAGCAAGACAGCCGGCCAATCACACGCTTACTACAATACTTGAAATTAAGAGTGGGGGACATATGACGTCACCCATCTGCAAATTTTAACATGCGAAGTAGCAGTGTCTACGGCGGGCAGTGTATAAACAAAGGTGATCTTCAAGGTCAAAGAGTCAATTAAAAAAAAAAATAAGCGAACATCGGTTATTTTTAACATTGAATAAATTAGCTAGGGGGTACCATTCCATCTCTAGGGGGACTTCAGGGCGATGGGGGGTCTGTTTAAAAGTGACGGAGATGCGTTAAAGGGTCATGGAGGAGCACTATAAAGGACATCGAAAATTAAAGGGCAAAGAGGAACTTTAAATCGAAGAGTAGTTGGGTGCGCTAAAAGGTGCCGGGGAGGCAATAAAGGGCAACGAGGAAGCGTTACATGACAATAGGAAGGCGTTAAATGGTGACGACAGGGAGCCATTAAAGGATGATGGGGACGCAATAAAGGGTGCCCAGAGGCGTTAAATGGTGACGAGGAAGCTATAAAGGGCAGCTGAGATGTGTTAAAAGGCGACGGAAAGCATTAATGGGCGACGGAGAGGCGTCAGTAGGCAAAAGGAGGCGTTACATGGCAATGAAGAGGCAACGATAGACGCCAGAAGACAAAGATGTGCTAAATAGCAAAGGGGAGTAGTTTAATGGCGACAAAGAGACATTCAAGGTTGGTCGATAGGCATTAAACTACGACGAGAAAGCCTTCAATTGCAATGAAGAGGCGTTAAAGGAGACATATATGCATAACAGGCATGGCAACATCATTAAAGTGTGACGGGGTACATTGAAAAGTGATGTACAGGCATTAAAGGACGACAAAGAGTCATTGAAGGGTAATAGGGAGTCGCTAAAGAGCGGTGAAGTTGTGATAAAGGGTGGCAAAGAGGCGGTAAAGGACGACGAAGAGGCATTAAAGGGGGACGGAAAAGTGGTCAATGACAATAGGTAGGCCATCAATGGAGAGGCAATGGACAGGCGTTAAAGGGCGACTGAGAGGCATTAAAGGGTAATAGAGTCGTTCAAAAGAGTGGCAGGAAGGCAATGAAGGGCGACGAGAAAACGTTATCAGTAAATGATGATCGGAAGGTTATAACTATGGAGACCAAAGCTGTTTTTTTAATCCGAAATCATCATAAATGCCCTAGTTAGCTTTTTCTGCTTCATTTGAATACATATGTTATAGGTCTACGGCCATTATAAATACTTCAATTGCGGGGAGCGAAGGGTTAGAGGGCAATGGGGAGGCGTTAAAGGGCTGATTGTTGCATAGTACTTAATAGGTAACTAAACAAATCGTAATAACTGGTTCATTTTATTAGACACTGGAAGCCAATAACGACCTTGGCAGAGGAGAGTGCCTCACTACTCGAGCCAGACAGTTTTGAGCTCTCTGGAGCCTGTTTATTTCTCGATTTGTGACATTATAGAAGAGGTTGTTGCAATAGTCCAGTTTACTTGCAACCAGTGTAGTTTTAGCTATGCTTCAGATATCAAGGACTGACACAGGCAACGTAGGCCCCTATGTCCCGAATGACTCCAATATTTCGCGTCGAGTCACGATAAATAATTTTGCAGGGAAATGTTGCATCAACTGTTTTCATTGACACGTGGCCAGACACGTGGAGGCTGCAGCTTGCCTTGAATAATCACTGTAGGCTGGTGCTTTCGTACCATCTCATGCTATAGATTCCTAATGACATGTCATTACTAGCATCCATTCCATTAGGCATACCCCAGTTTTGGCCAATGTTAACCATATTGGATGATATCGAAAGTAATAAGTGAAAATGTTAATCTAACACGAACAATTAGTTTATCACGTGAAAACATCAGGAAATGTGGTATTACACATGTTTCTAAGTTAAGTGGTTCAAAGTTATATATACGATATGGCTAATAGCGGCCATCTTGGATTTCATACACAATCACACAATCACATTCGCATCGCCGATTTTAAGAAAAACTATATTAAATATTTTTAGATTTAGCTTCCCAACAATGTAATACCAAAATCTTTCAAATCGATTAAGGGGTTTTGTCAAGTTAAAACAAATCCAAAAACTCGGAAGTGGGTGGGTGAGTCAAGCCCCAACAGGGGCGTATCCAGGGGGGTGCTCAGGGTGCTCGAGCACCCCCCTTAATTTCCAGAGTGATAATTTTCCATCTCAATAATTAGGACCGGCCGTAGTCCGATATCCTTTTAAGTTTATTTTGCCGAGTTTGTGTCCTATTTAGGGGAAAGAGGGGTGCTTTGTGTTTTGTACTTTCGTGTTTAAAAAGTTTTCAGAAAAAAGATGTTTACGATTATATTCGTGGCTAAGAGCTTAAAGGGTTTTGGTTGGAATATTGTTGGCCCAGCGTTGCAGACGATGGCCCAACATTATTTCATAATTGACCCAACGTATCGTGTTATCCGGATAGTGGCCTTTCGGGGGGGAAAGTGTCACCGTATGGCAGTCAGAGCAAACACGGGGCAATCACCCAATTCTGTTTCAATGTTGGGCCAGCGTGGAATACGATTGACCGGCATTAAACCAGCAATGGGTTGCGACGCTGGCCCAGCAATGAACCGGTATTGAGTGGGTACATTGTGTTGCATGGATGTTGACCAGCAAACACAAAACATTGTATTACCTTTGTACAACGTTGTACAATTGTTATACAAATGTTTTGTGTTTACTTGGTTGGCCAACACCGGCGATGGAAGGAATAGGCTTACACGTTGAAGATATACTTGTCTCCTTGTTTATCTCAATAATTATATCCTGGACATTCAGGATTCTGGCCCATGAGGAAGACCAATACACTGTCATGTTTACAATATATTAGGCCAATTTTTTGTCTAATGCACTGAAGCAGACTAAAGCCGGGCCTCGGAGCTAGTTTCCTATAAAATTAATTCACCAGTGTCCGGCATTTTGGTGCCAGACCCCTTCACACCTAAATGTATACCCCATCCCATTTAAAGGCTGGTGTCTGGGATGCATCATTAGTGTCATTAGAGACTCAGAGTAGACAATGAACTGTTACAGGGTAGGCATGTACTCCCCACAATGACATAGCCTCATGTGGCGACAGAAGCAAAATCTTTGCAATGCAAATCTTTAAAATTGACCATTCAGAGCACCTCAAAGTAGAAATTGCCCACCCTCAGTGTGACTCACATTTTTCAAAAATTCATTTATTTCTTCGGGAAAGAAAAAAAAATATGTCAAACTTTGTGTTAGTTTTGGCTAATAATTGAAACGTTGAGTTATGTAAAAATAAATATGCTTAGATTGATAGTAGCTATAATAGACTACTCTACCCTATGATAATTATAACACACCACAGGCACAATCCACAGTAGGCTATGGGGATCGCTTAAAACGGACAACGACTTAGAGCTGGGCGCGTTGCTCTCCCAAGCACTTGACGCTGCATAAAATAAAAAGAATAAGGACCACGATATAAAGAATATTCCCCAATTACCATATTTTTTTAACCTGCTTGCTGGCGAATTTTTTTCTCAAGATATATCATCTCTGAGACTCGGTCTTGAGAACAAATTGCTAGAAACAGGATCGCTTTTTTATTTCCAAAATTTCATTGTTGTATTATGTTATTTCATAGACTTTGCATTTGTTTTAAGGGCTTATTTGAAATCGTCGTATTTTCTCAGTGCTATAGTAGATCTACTCTAGTATAGCCACTCACACGAAATAATTCGGAGGGCCCCCTACAGCTTGGATAGTTTCTTTTTTACTAGAGACGAAATCAAGGATAATAATTGGAAATGGGCAGTAAAGTTGTTTTAACAATGTGGAAGAACAACCAATACTAACAAGAATATCTGATATAGGCCTAACTGATGATGAACTGGAAGATAATATTTGCATTAAAAATTATTCTGGTATAGGGGAAGGTGGCAAATTAATAAGATGAAATAAAAATAAATATCTCAGGAATTTTAAGTGATCATTAGTAAACGTTGTAGGCATTTTAATGGCCCACAACTTTTTTCAATGACATGTTATCACGTTTAATAGATGATTGTTGCATAATTGCATAAATGTATAATTGGCATTCCACAAGCAATGCTGCATAAGTATTATCACAATAAGGGTGACCCAACACTTGTTTAAAAATTAATGTTGGTCCACATTGGGTCGACAGCTGTTTATCTAGCTTATTTAATATCAGGGCCGTATCCAGACTAAGACAAAGGGGGGGTTACAGGTCGACCATCCGGTAAAAGGGGGGCTGGGGGCATGCCACCTGGGAATTTTGAAAAAACAAGGCATTTTGGAGATATTCAGGAGAGGGGGAGGGGGGTTACAGACACCCAAAGTAACCCTGGATACGGCCTTCAATATGCGTCGTAGTTCGCTCTCGATATTAAATGAGCTAATGTTGATCATGTTTATGGTTTTTCCATTGTGTGGTTATGTTTGATTAAGTAGTTGGACTAGTAGTTGTCTAGGCTATGTTGTAATAAATCTGTGATTATGTTAATTAATTTCAGCCAGTATACCATATCTTCGTTTTACAGCAAAGATACCACAAAATCGCAATATTTCTAATTTGATGTTTATTTTTTCAAACTTTTACGACGGGCATGCCCCCCCTCCCCTCATAGGCCCTTGCTGTTGAATGGTTTCTTGGAAATCGGAGCACCCCCCTTAATTTATTTCTGGATACGCCACTGGCCAACTCGGATTTGTTTTTGTTTTTGGAAATTATTTGTTTTTTTGTGTTATTTTTTTGCTGTACATGTTTCAAAAAAAAAATTAAACAATTGACATAGGGGTGAGTGGGTGGGGTCTGGCCAATCCGAGTTTTTCTCGGATTTTTTGATTTTTTTCAACTAGACAAGACCCCTAAATGAGTAAGAATCTAAGGCAAATATGAGTATTTGGCGACCATCTTGAATTTTCGCAAATTAAAAAAAAATCATCAGGCATGCCAACTTGGCATGCGGTTGCTTTGTGACCAGTATACCCCAATGGACAATAACAAAAGCACACAAAAAAACCGTTGTATATGTATCGGTGCAAGGTTACGTCATTTTATCCAGACTATAATTTCACAGTACTTTTTGTGATTTGTAATAAACATTCAAGTAAGTATTTCTACAGTCACAACTGGCAAATATGAGTTACATGATGAAAATGAAAATTTTAACGTCTTAACTGACATATGTGACGTTCTGGCCCTCATGCCAAAATATTTAAATTTGTCATAACTGCCATTTGTGACGTTACATATTCACAAGCCACTCATATGAAAAAGTTAACCTGAAATGTCTCATCTGTCAGTTCTGACTATTTGGCACTCATTTCGTTAAACATTAAAAAATATCAAGTGACAGATAGGACTATCTGCCTCTACACATTTATGAGTTCTGACGTTTTGGTTCCGATTTTTTTATCGAAAACAAGTTATGACCTTATGGAAAACCTCTATAACTTCAAAACTATTAGAGATAGGCAATTCATTTTTTCACACAAGAAGGGCAAGACTAAGGGGCGTGTTCTCGTCAAATAAAGCCAAAAGGTCACATCTGACAGTTATGACGTTATGGTTCTGGCAGGTCAAATTATTGAAAAAGGTAATAATGATCATGATTCTACTTAGCCCCTAAAGGGACACATGTGACGTAGAAAATAAAATCGTGCCCGCGGTTTATAATCTGTGACCAGAATTTATACTCCGTTCCCACGATTTATAAATCCGTGGCCACGAGTAATATTCAGTTTTCACCATTTATTAGCAGTGACCATGATTTAACTTCAGTGACCAGGATTTTTAATCCGTGGCCACAACTTATGATTTGTTCCCACAACTTGTAATCCGTGGCCACGATTTATAATCCGTTCACATGATTTATAATCTGTGGCAACGATTCAATAATCCATTCCCATGATTTATAATCCGTGGACACGATTTATAATTCGTTCCCAGGATTTATAATATGTGGCCACGATTTATAATCCGCTACCACGATTTATAATCCTAGTCTGGGCCTACCATTCAGCAGTGGAATAGCGTAATGTATATGTAGACGCAAAATAGGCTGTTTTCAGTGTTCGAGCTTAACAATGCACATAGAAACAGTGTTTTTTTTCTGAGGACGTTAACCCTTTAACCGCCGGTGCCGCATATATTCGGGTTTTTCATTTTTATCAGCACATTAAGTACCACATTTTAAATATGCTAAAGATAAAATGTGACATCAACCAGAAAGATTTGAAAAGAGTTGACCCCCATTTTGTCAAATCTGAATAATTTTCACTCACATGAAGTTGTGGATCGCGTCAGCGAGACAAAACTTCAAGTGGGTGAAAATTCAGATTGAATAATTTGGCGGTTAAAGGGTTAAAGCTCCCACAAACGCAAAGATTCCCCAAGACTGCTTAAACCGCGACCGTTGTGGCAGGTTTTGGAAAATCGCTGACAAGCTGGTTCTACGACGGAAGCATGTCACACCAGGAGGAGGTTTACCGATTTGGCATTAAAAGCTATAGCAGCGATCCTGGTGGTGACAGTGCAGGCCCCCTAGTGTGTTTTTCAGAAGCAATATTGAGACATTACGATCACGTTGCAGGAGTGTCCACACCGCACCGAATGTTTAAGATTATCGTCGTGTCTTTAGCAATCGGGGACAATCCTTGCGGTGTATGGGAGCCTTTATACATGTTGTAGACGACACGATTTGCAGCAGTTTTGTTTAGCAATAGTTTATTTTCAGAGGGACGGTGCCTTTCGCATTGATACAAATTATAATATAAATTATGTGAAACTTAAAAAAGTTTCTAGATAAAAAATATCTTATCGCTTTTATACCAGTCAACACGACAAGCTTACACTGACCCAATGATGTGTAAATGCTGGCCCCCATTCTCGTACAAGTTACGATATATCGTAGGCTTCGAGACCGACCAATCCGAAGCCTAGGATAAATCGTAACTTGTACGAGAATACGGGCCCTGGGGCCCATCCCACAAAGAATCTTAAAATTGAGATTATCTTAACTTTCTCTTATTTGCATTAAAAAAGTTAAGATCACCTTAACTTTTTTAATGCAAATAAGAGAAAGTTAAGATGATCTTAATTTTAAGATTCTTTGTGGGCTGGGCCCCAGGTCCACTGTCCATTATGCTGGCCCAACATTAGTCTAGTACTAGCTCAGTGCATACGCCCATCTGATGGTGATGTTATAATCGGACGGCGTGTAACAATCATGTTTCTCGCCACGTGTTCATGAAATATTCATAAACGACTCACATCAATCTTCATTACCTCTGCTTACGTCATCAAGCCTGTGACGTCACCACAATCCCTCAGTGAGAAATAGTGGTAAACGTTTTTGAGGCAATATTCATTATAACAAAACATAAATTTTAATATTAGATAGAAGATATTTATTCACGACAAAAAACCCTTCAGAAACTATATATATATACTAGACAAATATGGTTATTAGATCATAACAGCAAGAGTGGACAGTCTATTTTGATACACACATGGATAAAAGTAGGGAAACCCGGGCTCACCTGGGTACTTTTCTCATTTGGCTCTCTAGAGCAGACAACAATAGAACTGGAGATGCAAAACAATATGTCAATCCAGCTGGCAAATGTGTTAATGGTATAAGGGCCTTTATTAAATTAAAACGGAAAACTATGCAGAGTTACGACATATTGAAGAAGGAAATAATTGTCCCAGTGGGATACAGCTTGAGTGGCTAATTGAGACACCCTAAATTGTTCAACATTATCGATTTATTGAGATTAAACTACATGGTTTCAAATACTTACACGGGGGATAAGCCCTTTCCTATTCCTAATACATTTCTAGCTTTATTATTGTGTACTCCAAGGCGATCACAGAGAAAAGTGTCACAGTTAGCCCCGGTCTCCCCAAGACCTATGTAATGTTTCAGCAAAACATCTAGTAAATTATGGCCATTCACAAAAAAAAAATCTATAATAGCACCCCTCTACTTAATATTCTGGCACAATTTTTTTCCTGATCACATGTGATCAGAGGGGCTAAGTGGGACACAATGTTGTTTTACAACTGGGGTTAACTGCATGTTAACCTAGCACAATTGTGTGTGGGTAGTGCACACGATCGAAAATCTAATATGTGTAAATGTGGTGTATTGATGGTGTTTCCAGTGACATGTGTCAGTATAATACAAATATGGTATTGTAAGTTTTACATGAATCTAAAATGGGAGAAAATTACATTATGTTAACTTGCTTCCTCTGATATTTTAATATTAATAAAGTAGATCAAGTCAAGGGGGGGGGGGGTGATTTTCCACCCATTTTGAAAATGAAAGCATTTGGTGAGTGTGCCGTGTTGTTGGGAAAGCTCTCATTGTCAATATGCTGGAGCTCAACTGTTTCCAGACCCCCATGGTAACACAACCGTTTGTGTCTCAGCACAAAGCCCACATAAAAGAATTGGTGAATTGTTTTGATGTCGCTCAAGTATATAGAGTTTATATGATTTAGGAACTTGCTGTCAATGCGGCGATGTGTATGAAACTCATATAGTTTTATTATCTTGGCTGATAAATGGGGATGTGGGGTGATATGTCATTGTGGAAGGTCCAGGGGCCACTGTTGCATTCTAGGGACACTCTTGTCCAGTGTATTTTAACAGCTGACTACATAATACCTTTAATTCCGCTTTCAAGTTATCCCCGGTCTCCCCTACTGGACAGCCGAGTTAGTGTAGGGCCTACCCGGTAAACACAATCATTTGTATAACATTTGTAAGACGTTGGGCCGACGTTGTACAAATGTCATACAAATGTTTTGTGCTTACCGGGTAGGCCACCTAACAAGATCAGAAGGATAATGTGCAGTTGTCTTCATTAAATTTATCACGCGGTTCATGCAAATTATGTGTTACACATCTCGATAGCTTCAAATTATGTAGTAAAGGGACATGCCAAGGTCTAAAATCATAAAAAAATCGGTGATTTGATTTCACCTTAATACCATGACCATATGATGTAAACATGTCCACAGACTAGAACTGCAAACGTTTTTTAATTTTTGTGCTGCGCATTCACCAGTTAGGCTAGATATAACGAAATTCCTGATCTCTAATTATTGACAACCATGTCAAAAATAAGAAACACGGGAATTTCGTCTCTATAGCTAGCCTAACTGGTAAGTGCGCAGCACAAAAAATAAAAAACGTTTGCAGTTCTAGTCTATGGACATGTTTACATCATATGGTCATGGTATTAAGGTAAAATAAAATCACCGATTTTTTTATGATTTTAGACCTCGGCATGTCCCTTTAATAATTATTGCGATTTCAAGCATGTTCTTCAGCCGCCATGTTGTAATTACACCAGCAAGGCTTGCCTACAGGCTGAAACAAACAAGCAAATACATAAAAAGCACAGAACACATTTAGGTGGTTGTTGTAGGCCTATATGAAGTGGTGCAGTTCACTGAACACATTAAAATGTCTATGCATCAGAGGATATTGCCAGTGTGGCGATAAACACAAAGGATGAAAGTTTACCGGTGCACAGAAGTTATGATATGCTGGCCAAGAACATAAATGAACAATCAGTGGAAACCAGGCATTTTCCCGGCTATAAATAGTCAACTCCCCTTTGGTGAGAGCTCAAGTGTGGCCATAAACTAACAGACCAAACAGCCCCACATAATAGTGCCAGTCGATGGGCAAATAGACCGCAGTCTATCTGACCAGCATATAAATATGAACTACATGTGTACTTATTGCTATGTCAAAATAGATATAGTATTTTCATAATTCAAAATTGAAAATATTGATAATTCCCAGCTCACATTTATTACCAAGATTAACCCTTAGAGCACTGATGTCGACTACAGTAGACATTCGGTGTCTTTATTAGCACCTGTATAATCAGTTGTTCAACCTAAAATATACTTCCGATCTTGAAACATAACAGTGATCAATGTTGGGACTTAAATCTCGCAAATCACACAATTTTTCATTCATTCGAAGTTGTGTGTCGCGGTAGCGAGACACAACTTTGAATGACTGAACATTTAAATTGAATATCTCAGTGCTCCAGGGGTTAAGCAATCACTGGATTCAAATGATGACACTACATTGTCTATTCAAAATCGATCAAAACTAGTGTTATTATTGTCATGTTAGTAGCCTGCGTATTTTCGTTGAACTAACTAATATTATTGGCACCTTTTTTATGCACGATGTAAACAGATGTTAAAGTAAGCGTTCTAATCAAGCCGCGTTGTGGTTGGGTTTACTAAATTACGATCTAATACTCGTTTTTCGTTTCCCTATTCGAGAAATTAAAAATAAAAAGCGTGGATCATCAAAATTAAGGACCCCCCTCTTTTGTCTTGGAACACTGAACAGAGAGAGCGGCAAGCGAGCGCCTGTGGCGCCTTCTCTGGATCAGACAGACAGACAGACAGATATTTTATTGACAGAAATAAATAGTAGTAATAAGAGAGATATATGTGCATGTATATACAAGAATGTTAGTTTGGTAAAATCATATGATAATATACATGGTATGACAAACAACGAAAATCATGTTAAGTGGCATTGCCATAATAAAAAACTTGATATTTCGGTAATATAAATGGCTACTTCTTAAAAACAAAAATTGAAAGGCATTGCCAAGATAACATGTGGGTCTAGCATTTTGTTTCCCGCACCAAAACCAGAGATAAAATAGCTACTATGTATAACATACTAATCATTTATGGTAGCAAAAAAGACACTCTGGAAAACGTAGAGACCAAAAATATATACAAGTGCATAATTATGCTACAGTAACTGGAGTATGAAATAAGACAATGGTAAAAATTATATTTAAAAACCAAATATAATATAAAGCAGTACAATAAATGTGGCAATCTGCGAAACAGGTAGCTACGAGCCATGTGACCATGCAAGCACAGTCGCTTTGAACTCGTAGATTCCCTGATATTAACCTGTTAACTTAACAACTAGTAACAGTAAAAATGGCGGTTGATAATTATTTGTGTAATTCAGACTAGACATGTTAATTAACTATATTGTTTAATTCATACTATTTCAATCACGACCTAGTAAGTACCTAGATCAGATCAGAAGTAAATTTTGGAAAAGACCATCCACTTCAAGGGTAAATAAACTTATTAATGATACTAACGTATTAATTCTGATATTATACAAAAATATAACTGTTCATAAAACGCACTTTAACAAATTTTAATTAAAACAAATTGTACTTATGATATATCTGTAAATTGTTATTATAACATAATTATGTATTTCTGATAATACATATATAATCCTCATTCCTCAGACCTCATACAAATAAATGTATGTGTGTAGCCAGCTTTCTCCTGCATATCTGTCTTACCTTTATGAGAGCATCAGAAATCAATTACGTGTTTCTTCCCAGCAAACACAAAACATTTGTATACCATGTGTACAACGTCAGCCCAATGTCTTCGACGTTGGTCCAACAATTAAATGTACAAATGTTTTACACAGGTCATTTGTGTTTGCTGGTGTGGTACTACTTGCCACTGGCGTGTGTGAGTGCTCTTTTGTGAGAGATCAATGCAGCTGTAAACAGGAACATCAACTCAGGGAATCTAATGCAATGTAATAGTATGTTGCCAATGGCGATCTCACATTAAAAATACTACCGGTACAATTGTGGAACTTTGGAAAAATGTTGTAGCCCTACATATTTAGTGAAATATTATTAAAAAAAACACTATCGTCGCAAATGGCTGAGATAAACGGAACAAATATGGCGACTGCCGAGTTCATTTACATCTACCTGCCTGCCCTGTTATTACTACAGGTAGACATGTAGGCACCTCATTTTCATCTCATCTACGTGACCAGGTAGACAGGTAGGCACTTCATCTTCATGTATTTTTCTGTCCTGTTTATACAGGGCTGGGCAGGTAGGCACTTCATCTTCATTAATGTGTCTGTCCTGCTTATACAGGGTTTGGCAGGTAGGCACTTCGTCTTCATTTATCAGTTTATGTGTCTATCCTGTTTATACAGGGCTAGGCAGGTAGGCACTTCATCTCCATTTATTTTTCTGTCCTGTTTATACAGGGTCAGGCAGGTGGGCACTTCATCTTCATTATTGTGTCTGTCCTGTTTATACAGGGTTAGGCAGGTAGTGACTTCATCTTCATTTATCAGTTTATGTGTCTATCCTGTTTATACAGGGCTAGGCAAATAGGCACTTTATCTTCATTTATTTTCTGTCCTATTTATACAGGGTTAGGCAGGTAAGCAATTCATCTTCATTCATCAGTTTAGGTGTCTATCCTGTTTATACAGGGCTAGGTAGGTAGGCACTTCATATTCATTAATGTGTCTGTCCTGTTTATACAGGGTTAGGCAGGTAGGGACTTCATCTTCATTTATCAGTTTATGTGTCTATCCTGTTTATACAGGGCTAGGCAGATAGGCACTTTATCTTCATTTATTTTCTGTTCTGTTTAAACAGGGTTAGGCAGGTAAGCAATTCATCTTCATTCATCAGTTTAGGTGTCTATCCTGTTTATACAGGGCTAGGTAGGTAGGCACTTCATATTCATTAATGTGTCTGTCCTGTTTATCATGTTTATACAGGGTTAGGCAGGTAAGCAATTCATCTTCATTTATCAGTTTATGTGTCTGTCCTGTTTATACAGGGTTAGGCAGGTAGACATGTAGGCATTTCATCTTCATTTATTTGTCTGGTCTGATTCTACAGGAGTAGGCAGGTAGGCACTTCATCTTCATTTATGTGTCTGTCCTGTTTTTACAGGGTTAGGCAGGTAGACAGGTAGGCATATAGGCATTTCATCCTCATTTATCATGTTTATGTGTCTGCTCTGTTTCTACAAGGCAAATAGACAAGTAGGCACTTTAACTCACTCACTCACTCACTCACTCACTCACTCACTCACTCACTCACTCACTCACTCACTCACTCACTCACTCACTCACTCACTCACTCACTCACTCACTCACTCACTCACTCACTCACTCACTCACTCACTCACTCACTCACTCACTCACTCACTCACTCACTCACTCACTCACTCACTCACTCACTCACTCACTCACTCACTCACTCACTCACTCACTCACTCACTCACTCACTCACTCACTCACTCACTCACTCACTCACTCACTCACTCACTCACTCACTCACTCACTCACTCACTCACTCACTCACTCACTCACTCACTCACTCACTCACTCACTCACTCACTCACTCACTCACTCACTCACTCACTCACTCACTCACTCACCGAGGTATCTCGATATCTCGATCTGCATGAAGATTATGACCAGACTCGAGGAGGCTGCATCTTCTCTTGGATGAATACTGGACAGATGTACCGATAACAGAAAAAGGTGCGAAGGAAACAACTAGGCGCGAAACCACAAACAAGTAAATAAAATAATTGTGGCTCAACGTCACCCTTTAACCGGATCAGGACACAACGAGCCAATTTTGAACCAATGTTGGGCCGATGACGTGGAAGATGGGCCAACATTAGCCCAAGATCGGGTTGATGTATCGTGTCATTTAAGTGACTTTGTTATACGTCAAAAACAGTGTAATAATTATGTGGATTAGAAATGGTTGATGTGAAGATGATGTAGTGAGGATTGGGTAACTGGGCATGGTGGGTTTTCCTTCACTCACCCAATTTAGACCCTACCATGGCCACATCTGTGATATCATCGCTGAGGCGACAGCTGTATTAGCTCCACTGTTGAGCGGAGGTGCTGATTTATGCTGTGGTATGCCTGAAAATTATGACCAAAGGCGATGAGTCTGCATATCTTAGATTATTGATGTAAACTTGTTCATTCCGTACCGTTCTATGCAACATACAACAAACGGAACAACTATGCCTACTGAACTGTCCAAAAGTACTACTGCTAACAACCATCACAATTGTAAAAACGTAATATAGCTTTCTATATGATAAAAATAAAAATTCCATTAAATATTTGAAACAACTAATTGTACGTAGTGACTTTACTTAGGTAGGCCCTACTTGTAATTAATTTGAAAATGGCATCCGTGTATGCAGATGACAGAGCACTGCGGCCGTCCACACATGCTATCTGGCTGGCCACATGTCTCGTCTGATAAGAAGATGACAGCTTCAAATGAATGAAGCCGTCAACATTTACCATGCAGAGAAAGTGAAAAAAAAAGGAACTGTTTTTTGAGATGTGTGGTTTACCAGCTGTGCGAACATCTCACCTAACGTCATACGTTAAACCCTTGTCTATTTAATGCTGGCACGACGCCCATGACGGCGGGCCAACATTGAATAGGCATTAGTTTAACGTATGGTTTTATCCGGGATTACGAAAGACCACTGTGCAGATGTAACAGAAGAAGGGTGCAAAGGTATTCCACCCCCCCCCCCCCCCGACCAATGGTGGAGTGGATCAGCCTGTCACATGACGATACCAGCCTATCAAATCCGTCGTTCAGTTAATATTTAAATTAAGGAGTAGACCACCACACTTGTAGATATAAAATAAATGTTGAAGAAAATGCCATAGGACGGGGCGATTTTGCATGGACGCATATTGGGAGTGTTTTCCTCCACTCACCATCTTTAACCCTTAAAGTGATGAAATATTATTATATAGAGAGACCGGTGGATTTTTACTCTTTCAGTCCCGGGGTCCAGAATTTCTGTCCCTGACTGCCAGTCAGTACAATAATGTGCCGGTTCAATGCGGGACCATCGTCGCCAGCGCTGGCCCAACATTCAGTCAACACAGGTCAATGATTACTGTGACAGGGTGCTCAAGATCACAGCTGGATGGGATAGGGTCAGCATATCGTCGCCTCGGAGCTAAAGGATCCTATCTGACACTCGGCAGAGTGGCAGATAGGCTCCTTTAGCTCCGAGGCGACGATATGCTCATTGGTCTTCTAGAAGTATAGACATGGCAGTGATTGTCACCGCATAGACACATCCCAATTTCCCGTGCTCAAGATGCACCGCGCAGCTCAACACGCGGTACCCCGACCCAACACCGAATCAACACTGGCCCAGTGCATCGTACTGAATGGGAACTACAATTTTAGACCTGCCAGCAAAATGTTTTGTCTTAATGTTGTGTTATGTTGGGCACCGACTGTGCCGCTGGCTCAATCTTAACCTAACAATGGGTCAGTATCGTGTGTTTCCTGTCAGGTGTGGTGTTAGGTGTCAGGTGTGGCATCTGTCGAGAATACAGTCCGTGTTCGTTCAACCCAATGTTTGTTTGATGTTGCAGAATCCTGCTCAGCAGTGGCCCAACATTGATCAAACCTTGATTTGCAGCTATAACCATGTTGGTGATCCATCATAATATATGTTAAATACCCACTCCCCCCCCCCCCCCAGCCTCATCCCGCAGAGGCATAAATGCAATTTTGCAAGGGGGATATAAAGAATGAAAGTCGTCATGAAAAAGGTGTTGTAATTACTGATGTTATTTACAAGCCATCAGTACATATCGCACAGGTCCTGGAGACCTGTAATGGTATCCCCCGGTGTCACAGCAAGGTGACAGCGTAATGGAGGCAACTATGGTAGCAGCAACAACAACCCAACGGGCACACGACGTTGTTGCGACGTTGAATCAACGTCATTGACGTTGATTCAACGTAGCAACAACGTCGTGTGCCCAGTGGGAATAACAATAATCCTTTGGGCAGACGACGTTGATGCGACGGTGAAGCAACGTCATTGACGTTGATTCAACGTCGTGACAACGTCGTGTGCTCAGTGGGAATGTATGTTGCAGCAGCAGACCTAATCAGCGATTCTATGACACCATGGACATAGAGCAAGGCTGGAAATATCTCCTGAATTATACTCATTATCACCCTCACCCGCAGTCAAATTACCGGAAAGGATAGGGACTGGCAGCAGCATTATCTTCAGCATGTCCACAAAACAACACCAGATGCAGTAGTGAAATTATAATAAACGAACCAACAGCAACCCCTCCGTGGTATCAGCAACAGTGCCAGCATTATTCCAGCAGCCGCAGCAATATTGATAACAGCAACTGCAGCTAAAACGGTGGCGTTTAGAACATCCGTTCCATGAACAGTCCTGAAGAAGTAGAAGAAGCAAGTATGGTAGGGCAGCAACACTGCTGGGCGAGGGCAAACAGTAGTAACTGCCCACTGCTGAAGTAAGCAGTTACGACTGTTTGTCTTGCAGTGTAGATATGATGATAACAGCGTCACCAACAGAGGCGAACCAGCAGCAACTCATAAAGAACAAACTACATCAGCAGCAGCGGCGGCGGTGGCGGCAGTGGCAGCAGTACAGCCACCAGCAATGGCAGAGACCACAACAATACCAGCATCTGCAGCCAGAACTGACTGCAGCAACAGGACGAGTAGTATCCACAGCACCACGATGAGTAGATGCGCCAGCAGGAGAAGCTGTTGATGCTGGCAGACAGTGACCACCCATCCTCATCCCCGGATCTTAGAACAGTATCGGCATCCCTCCTCCCCCCGCCTCGGATCAGAGGGGCCGCTACGGGAAAACAGCCAACATTCACACCAGCGGACTGCACCAGACAGACTCGTTTTGATCACAGCCGAAAACGAGGCTGGTCAAATTTAAGTAGCGCCATCTGCCGCCATGCTCAGCAGTCAATGACAGAACCTGCGTCTAAATTGCTACAATCTGGAATTCCTTGACCGGGTGTGTCACCCGAAACGAAAAAATCAATCTGGACCCAGAACGGCTTTTGTGCGATGCAGACAAGAAAGCTATCACATTTGAACATGGTACATCACTGATGATGTAACTGAAACCTCATAGACACACAGCTGTTACTCAGCTGTCAGCAGGTCAGTTAGATTTTATATTATTGAATAAAATAACCTAAATCAGAGCTCTGAATTCTTTCAATTGTAGGGGGTCTGGGGGCTAAACGCACAGGAGGGGTAACGTATAGGATAAAACCCTCGGAGCTCTACATTCTTAGCCGTGGAAAAGGCCGAGGCCGAAAGCCGAGGCCTTTTCCACAGCTAAGAATGTAGAGCTCCGAGGGTTTTAACTGATTTAAAACATATCCGATCATAATGAGGATCCCTCATAATCAACAGCTCGGTCACACCTGACTGATTATAGTACCATAGACCTATCATGATAATTGGTCTGTACTTGATCAACAATAACTCTCCATTCCCGGCTTAGAATGTAGTGGTCGGACAAAAAAAATATTGTAGTGGGTTGATTTAATCAAGCATCTGGATCACCCCGGGCTACGCCACACCACAATGGAAATTATTTTTCAATATATTATTGTGTGTATTATGCACGTGTGCTGTGTTCGCTTTGAAAATTCCTGAAAAACAATTCTGTGAAACTCAATGACCTCGACCTTTTTTCTTTTCACCGAGCTGGCTAATACAATGAAGTATGTGGGAGGGTTCTTATATAACCTTGTTTTCACCGATTGACGTCACTGCGTTTCACAGAATGAAGTATGGGGGAGGGGGTGTTATATAACCTTGTTTTCACCGAGTGACGTCACTGCGTTTCACAGAATGAAGTATGGTGGATGGGGTGTTATATAACCTTGTTTTCACCAAGTGACGTCACTACGTTTAACAGAATGGAGTATGGGGGAGGGGATGTTATATAACCTTGTTTTCACCGAGTGACGTCACTGCGTTTCACAGAATGAAGTATGGGGGAGGGGGTGTTATATAACCTTGTTTTCACCGAGTGACGTCACTGCGTTTCACAGAATGAAGTATGGGGGAGGGGGTGTTATATAACCTTGTTTTCACCGAGTGACGTCACTGCGTTTCACAGAATGAAGTATGGGGGAGGGGGTGTTATATAACCTTGTTTTCACCGAGTGACGTCACTGCGTTTCACAGAATGAAGTATGGGGGAGGGGTCGTTATATAACATTATTTTCACCGAGTGACGTCACTGCGTTTCACAGAATGAAGTATGGGGGAGCGGGTGTTATATAACCTTGTTTTCACCGAGTGACGTCACTGCGTTTCACAGGATGAAGTATGGGGGAGGGGGTGTTATATAACCTTATTTTCACCGAGTGACGTCACTGCGTTTCACAGAATGAAGTATGGGGGAGGGGGTGTTATATAACCTTGTTTTCACCGAGTGATGTCACTGCGTTTCACAGAATGAAGTATGGGGGAGGGGGTGTTATATAACCTTGTTTTCACCGTGTGACGTCACTACGCTTAACAGAATGAAGTATGGGGAGGTGGTGTTATATAACCTTGTTTTCACCGAGTGACGTCACTGCGTTTTACAGAATGAAGTATGGGGGAGGGGCTGTTATATAACCTTGTTTTCACCGAGTGACGTCACTGCGTTTCACAGAATGAAGTATGGGGGAGGGGGTGTTATATAACCTTGTTTTCACCGAGTGACGTCACTGCGTTTCACATAATACTACTGATTCACATTGACTGAACCCTTTAACCGCCGGTCTCGACTATATTCGTCTTATCATTTTTTTATTACCACATTAAATACCAATTTTGAAAATGCAAACGATAAAATATAATCAATCAGATTTCAAAATTGTTGACCTACATTTTGTGAAATCTAAATAATTTTCACTTACTTGAAGTTGTGGATCGCGTCAGCGAGACTCAACTTCAAGTGGGTGAAAATTACAATTAAATCATTTAGTGGTTAAGGGGTTAAGCAGGTAGATATATTGACAAGCGTGGGTGGATTCCTCAAGCATTTCCATACATTGTACACCATGATCAGACCATTAGTCTATTTGTTTGAAAAGAACACGTCAATTGATTAAATGAGGATGCTGGCATCCATCTGTAACAGGTGATAAAACCCCACCCGAGCAAACATACATATTGGTAGAGTGCTCGGCCAGACGATTGAATGATATTAAACCAGCATAAATATAGCTCACTCATATTATGGCCCCACATCTAGTTAATGCTGACATGACATTTATATATCAATCAATTTATGTCAAATTGAATGGTGTTTCTTCGAACTGACCTTTTATGCGCTAAGCACGAAAATAATCGTTTTAGTCTGTTTTTTTAGCAAGTTAAATTACAGTTATTGGGGATGAAATGATTATTTGAAAATCAAGATTTGCAAATTGGTCTCAAAGTCAACAAATATGAGTAATTTTCATCCACTTGAAGTTGTGGGTCGCGGTAGAGAGACACAACTTCAAGTGGGTGAAAACTACTCATATATTTATCAGCCAGTAACTGCCATATTGTCCTGCTAGCAATACTAGCAGACAGTTTGCGCATGAGCAGCGGCGGATGTGAAGGGTTCACCATGGTATAATTGAGGGCAGTCCCGGCTCCCTATTGACAAACCTGTTTTGACCCGGATTATATGACTTTTTATCATGCTAAGGTCATGTGCGCCTCTGAGCTCGGTCCGCTGTGGATTTATGCGCTATATAAATTGTATTGGTTGATTGATTGCAACGCTATGCGTGCTTATGATGAATGATATATCAAAGTTTTCGAAGAAGTTTCAACCCAGATGAAATTTCACTGAAATTAAAATGAGAGATGAAATATTTTAATTTTGGTAATGTTTATTTTTCATGAAGATAAATAATTTTCGTCATTTAAAGCTGGAGAATGCGCTAGCAATTCCAGCTTCAAATGTATGCAAAATATTAAAAAATAATTTAGCAGGACAATGTTTGAAGGCAGTGGCAGTCAGGCTCTGTAAACGTCCCTGGCCATCTCGACCAACGAGAAGCCTACGATATATCGTAACTTGTACGAGAATACGGACCCCGAGATCCAGGGGGTTCCTGACGCAGCTGCATGAAAAGTTGAGAATGAGAACTCACTTTATCTCGGATGATGTAAGCTTTTGGACCGTCATAATTCATCAACGTGGTTAAATAATTTGTCTATATATAGCGCTGGAGAGGATCAAGCCTTCATACAAGACTGAAGGGCAGAGATAAGACTCCGTATCCAATGTGACAATGGCAGATAGCAGAAGACAGACGGCATTCTCAAATGGATTGTCCGAGATCTTAGGGGTGTGATTGATAGTCGCTTTTAGTAGAATGTGAGCCTTGGTCTTTAGACTCTATTCCCACGTACAATTCCTCTGGATTGGATTTACAATCCACGAGAGGGGATGCCGCTCACTATCAGAACGTAGTCATCACTACGTGCCGGCGATAGCCCGGCGACTGACTTAGTCGCCATAAAAACACTCTTCTTATTGTTTATTTTATTTTAGTATCAAGTTAGTCTCTATGGGATTGCGACTAATTGCACAAAAATCGAACATGTTCCATTTTTGTGCAATTAGTTGCAAGCCCGGGGAGACTAAAACTTGATACTAAAATAAAACAAACAAAACTACGAATGGTAATTCGTCTCTGTCAACACCGGGCGGGGGCCCTAGGGTAGTGGTTAGCACCGCTGCCTTTCACGCCAGAGTCCGGGGTTCGGTTCCCGGTCTCGGCGGTTTGAAAGAAACAAAAATGTTTCTTCCCCATCCACGTGTGAAAGTCAGTATTGTGGGGAGCCTCCGTGCTCGGCCTCAGACCGCCGAGGCTCGAATTTCGAATTCTGTGTCTGGAGGACAGTGTCATCTCAATCATCTCACCATCCTCAGGAGGTTCTCCTGGCCCAGTTTAGCCTATATGTGCACAAAAGTGTCAACACCAGGTCACAAGCCTGGTGAGATACTACACGCTCGACAACAAAAACCCAGATAACACAGGATGTTTAATGTTGGCTTATTATTGTTTGTAACATTATTGCGTGTAACATTATTGTTTGTAGCATTATTGTTTGTATCATTATTGTGTGTAACATTATTGTTTGTCACATTATTGTTTGTAACAGTATTGTGTGTAACATTATTGTTTGCAACATTATTGTGTGTAACATTATTGTTTGTCACATTATTGTTTGTAACATTATTGTTTGTATCATTATTGTGTGTAACATTATTGTTTGTCACATTATTGTTTGTAACATTATTGTGTGTAACATTATTGTTTGCAACATTATTGTGTGTAACATTATTGTTTGTCACATTATTGTTTGTAACATTAATGTTTGTATCATTATTGTGTGTAACATTATTGTTTGTCACATTATTGTTTGTAACATTATTGTGTGTAACATTATTGTTTGCAACATTATTGTGTGTAACATTATTGTTCGTAACATTATTGTGTGTAACAGTATTGTTTCTCATATTTTTGTTTGTAACGTTATTGTTTGTAACATTATTGTGTGTAACATTATTGTTTGTAGCATTATTGTGTGTAACGTTATTGTTCGTAACATTATTGTGTGTAACAGTATTGTTTCTCATATTTTTGTTTGTAACGTTATTGTTTGTAACATTATTGTGTGTAACATCATTGTTTGTAGCATTATTGCTTGTAACATTATTGTGTGTAACATTATTGTTCGTAATATTATTGTGTGTAACAATATTGTTTGTAACGTTATTGTTTGTAACATTACTGTGTGTAACGCTATAGTTTGTAACATTATTGTGTGTAACGTTATTGTTCGTAACATTTTTGTTTGTAGCATTATGGTTTGTAACGTTATTGTTTGTAATATTTTTGTTTGTAACATTTTTGTTTGTAGCATTATTATTTTTGCAACATTATTGCTTGCAACATTATTGTGTGTAACATTATTGTGCTTAAAGGGACCCCTTGGGATGAGACATTTTCAATGTTGTCAATTTTGAAATTTAACTTATATGAAGCCATATAGCCTACTGATCTTAACTAAAAATACAAAAAGTCAAAAAACAATTTTAAAGCACCGAAAAAGAGTGAAATAGTTATATTTCCAGGTCGTATATTGCCATGTAAACAAAACAAGTCAGCAATATGCAGCACTTCATACTACATATTCCCACGTCTTGGCCGAGGAGATCAAAGCAATCGCCGCTAATTGGTGTCTGATTGGTGTCTTATAGTCAGGACATGAGGTGATACACCTGCAACACTGATTGTCTGCCCAACGCTGGGCCGACGGCATCAACATGTGGCCCAGTGCTGTAGGAACATTCAATCGTCCTTCAGCATGTGTTTAGCTATACAAAAAGTTTGTTTGGGTTTTAAGCGGTTTCATGGAAATATTAATAAGAAATATTTATAAAAATCTAAAAACTCTGAAAAAAATAAAATAATGATCTGGGGGATACACTACTTCATTACAAAACTAAAAACGAAAATTGATGCCATCCCAAGGGGCTGCTTTAACATTGTTTTTTTCTGTAACATTATTGTCTGTGAAATTATGGTCTGTACCATTACTGTTTGTAACACTGAACCAACATTAGGCGATAATTTGCATATAGTATCCTCTTTGCTGGGCAGTAGGTGATGTCATGTAATGTTTCGGAGACCTGTACCATCGAAATGTACAGTTTTGTGTTGTTGAACCCTTTCAGTGCGGGCACCGACTTTAGATGTCAGTCATAGGTATGTAAATGAAGCGGAAAGGGCTAGCTAAGACATTTATGATGATCTCAAATTAAAAAAACAAACCTGTTGGTCTCCATGGTTTATACACAGCTTTTTCAGCGTCGTAAGGGTTGAATTTACCCGGTAATTTACATAGCAATACTCACCACTGTACATGTGATGTAGCATACGGTTAATAATACTGTAACCCTTACATCGCTGAAATATTTAAAAAACATAAAGACCAAAGTTTTTTTTTTAATTTGAAATCATCATAAATGTCTTATATTAGTTAGCGTTCATCGCTTCATTTCAATAACTGTGTTGTGGGTCTACGGCCATGTTAAATATTTCAATTCTTTCAGTGCGGGGACCGTTTTTATACGTCAGATTCTGACGTATAAAGACGGTCCCCGCACTGAAAGGGTCAGAGATGTAAGCAGCCTGGTGTGTAGTGTTTCATGAGATAAGTCAGTATGTCCTATAAAACATTATATGTATACGTCGTTTTATTCGAATATCATATCGATATATGCATGAAAATAAATAATTGATAATATATGATAAATAATTAACCACATCTGCCACATATGCCGTCGCAAATGCAAACAGCAGTTACTTTAAACGTGAACAGGTGAATACTTAATTGCCAGGGAGCTCCCATTCAAAACGGTCGGGGGGGGGGTCTAAGCTATTTTATGAATTATTTATTCGGTTTTCAGTTTGACTGAAAAGAGTCTCATACTGCTTTGAAAACTATATTTTGGCTTCGAGAAGTTAGGTAGCTCCAGTATGCATGTCGCGAATAAAACAATTGGCCTAATAAAACAAGAAAAGAAAATTCGCGTGAACAATCAGTAAAACATATTATATGTCAAAAAATATCCTCTCCCTCAAAGAATAAACTGTCGCTCCCGCAATGAGTAGTTAGGCCTAGTACTGTTTGCATTAGCATTGCAGACATCCCATTAAACATGAGGCATTGGCCCGATGTTGGGCCGACGTCGTAGACGGCGGGCCAGCATTGGGATGTTCATCCACAAAGTTTAAAGTTTTTTTTTTGTTTAACAGATATTATCTGCAGACAGTGGTGACATCTGGCGTGTGGTGTACAGGATACTAGTATTTCAGATGGGATTAGTTGAAACTGCATCAATGGAACATATGATGACACTTATATGTTAGATATACACACTGTATATGGCATGATTGGTAGCAGGATGTCATTATATTGTGCGACATGTTTAGCTTAACAGGCTTCAAACGATAAATTGTGAGAAAAAAGAGTACATGATATGAAAGCAGGAGATATACCACGACATTGATATCAATATTTATATAAATATATGATCGCCAAATCAACACATCTTACACGCTAGTCTGCTATACGGGACCATATTGATCATATTCTATCAATATAAGACGTATTGCAAGCATAATCGCTTGTCAGTGTGATTTTATCGTCATAATATGCTACGCACTTGACAATCAAACGGATGTTTGCAAAAAATGTGGTATGTATAAAAATTGATACAAATCGATTGCAAAAACCAAGATGCATAGATAATTATGAAATAATTGGTGTGTTCAGAATCAATTAAATAAATAGTCTGGGCTGTTGCCACTGATGCTTGTTCTAATTGATAACATAATGAACCATCTTGTCAGCAGTGCATTCTTTGCTATCTACCATGTCTACTAAAGCGTCGACTAGCTGAAACTATCACGACACGGAACTTGAAGTGTGTATAATTTGGAAAATTTGAAGCAAATTTAAAGATATTTTTTATGTCCTTCGATTTTCAAACGTGCAGCAGCAATGTGCCACGGGATTATCACCGTATTATCCATGTTGCACTTGCGTCAACTGACAGCACTGACTATGATGTGGTGGCTTGCTTTATTATTTACAGTTTTGATGCCGCGCTGTTCACTGATGGATGGTTTCCTGTAGAGGAGTGGATCAGGAGATTGAGAGCTGACACATGCCTGTTTATCTCCACTGGCCGTATTCATTATCTCTCTCAGTACATGTAGCTGAGCAGTCATTCAGTAGCCCTCGAGTCCCTATCTGACCATTCACACAGTATCTGCCTTCAGTCAGTAGGCCTAGCATACTCTCCAACAAGGTATCCGTCTATTCAAGAGCTCTCTCCGCCCATGTCGGCTATGTGTCTGCTTATCACTTTATCACTCTCTGAAGTAGACCTAACGCGTTGCTTGGAAAATAAGGTTGAATATGTCCTGAAGCAAATCAGTTTATCATACGCATTGTGTAGGAAATAGATATGTGGAAACTTGACTCTAAGCTTTTATCAACCGCAGGGAATAACATAGTGAAAATCAAGTGGTATTGACTAATGTGCTGGCTGCCATCAGAGACCAAAGATTTAATCTGTGCTGGACAAACAATGAAGAAACAAATGACCACTGGGAGAGCAATACTACTGATTGATATCTGAATAGGGAACTTCATGATCTGAATATAGGAACACAGCGCAGATTAATCACTGCCAGATAAAGTAGGAAAGAAGCATTTATTACAACATAAGAAAAGCAGTGAGCGAAAATGTCAGGTCTTCCCATCTTCATAACAGCCACCTGTTTATCTGAGATTGATGTGCTGGTGTTATTCAACTGACTAAATGCGCAAGGCATACGATAGCCTCAATCAAAACCACTGAATGGTGCGAGCTATATTAGCTCAATAATTGTCATTTCATATCGCTCAGCTGTAATTTAAAATCAGCAAATACTCATGGTGTACATATCCATTTGACTCATAGTAGAGCAGATAATACGTTTTGTTGCACCCAGTGTGAGGAGCATTGGTTAGCCTGTTTACATCAATAAACCACATTTCGTGTGTGGTATGAAGCTATCTTTATGGAATTATTATCTCACTATTATTGATTACATTATAGGATTATTCAATTAAACAATGAGCAATAACTACGGATTAACCACTGACGTCATAGAGTTTAGTGATGTGCCTTTATTTGAAGGCCAGAATTTCTATCACAAATATCCCCATGAAGTAAATTAGTTTAGACAAGTGATAACTTCAGCTGTTTTAAAAAGACTACTGGATATCAACAAAATCAACACGAGATATATAAGTTACTTCCTCTAATCATTTCAACGTGATACAAATACAAAAGTCATTACACGGGTGTCAAAGAAACCTAGACACATCAAATTGATTGCATGGACCGTGATATGTAGCTGAAGAATAAAGCAATTTTGTATTTTTTTTGTCATTCGATGCTGTAAATTACGCGGCAATTCCAGCTTCAAAAGAAAACCAAAATAGACCAATGCAGCATGCAAACGGTTACATATAGATCGCATCAGAAGACCCACCTCAAACGGATTAATTAAGTGAATGTGCATTCAATAGGCTTCTGGATCGCGGCTCATCAGGAATTGTTGTTGCGTCATCAGGGATTGGACCGTAATTATCGACTGTTATTCTACTAGATTGCATCAGCAGGTGTGGAGGTGCTACTATTCCCGTACTACTATTCCCGTGCGACCCATTGAGGTGGTGTTGACATCCCAGCTGCTCTAATACAAGCAAACCTGACTGTTGTGGAAATCGTCATTGGCAGCTAACGCTATACCTAATGTGTGTTATGTAATATGTTTATGGATTAATGTATGAGATACCGGGTATGACCAGTAAAGTCTGCAGACTCGTTCTCATTATCGGGTTGGAATCTAGTAAGCCATGCCGTACACTTAAACGTTGGATTGAATATTGATTAAAACAAGAATATATCAAACATTTTGTAAATTTAGTACCTGGCATTCCATTATGGCTGACATAATGTACAGATTAGAGATAGCAGGTCGATGGTGGATGTCATTGTTTCTTCTCATGACTATGGAATGGCGACACCATGATCAGACCCTGGTGGTCAAGGCTGCTTCTGTACCTGGTGATGCATTAGAGGGAATCCCCGAGGGCATCCCTGGTGATTCCCCCGGGGATACCCCCGTGCGCTCTGCACGTGAGATTCAGCCTAGGGTAGAGGCACGCGTCATCGTACCCAAGGTGCTGAATATAGCCAGTGAGGACCCCCATACAGTTCACCACCTGTCGAGGATCATAGAATCCCTGGAAGCTCTAGGAGCTCTGGACAATCACAGCAGGCGATGTTACAGCCTGGACCGAGTGGAGATCTCACCTCAGCCCACAGATAATACACAATCACATAACTCCTGGAGGCTTGGCATATTCCTGCACGTTAGAGAGCTGGTTAACGGTAAGGGGAGACCTGCAGGAAGTGCTGGCCAGGATACAGGAAGTGATAATACACCACCTGGTGGGGATCAGCCAGCTGATGGGAAATGTCTGGGGAATCCCAGTGACGTCATACTGGAACGTATGACGTCACCTCCGGTATCTGAACACTTGAATAACTCTGCTGTCGGCGTCACAGACATGGTGGATAGTTCTTCTGGATTATCTACTGCTGGTGACGTGATTGTGGCCGGAGGCAAGAAAGGAGAAGACGACGACAAAGACGGTAAGTAATAATTATGACGCCAAAACAAAGAGTAAAATTAGTAGATCATATTGCTTAGTATGTATTTTGAAATTGTCATTTATCATGCTTACGCTTGAATTAACCCATATTCGAATATTTAAACACTTGAGGTTGTGTCTCGCTATCGCGATTCACAACCTCAAGTGCTTGAAAATTATTCATATTTGTTTAATTTGTGACCAAACACTTACAAATCTTGATGTTTAGACACACATTTCATTCCCAATAACAGTGATTTGGTCGACTTATAAAACAGATTAAAAACGACAGTAGTTGTAATCAGCAGGACAGCGCGTCTGGGCCTCGTCTCACCAGAAATCCGAAAAAAAAGATTTTTTTCAGTTTTATCTTAGAATGCTGTTAACTTTTATAATTGAAATGAGGGAAAATTTAAGAAATGTTTTTAAAGTTTTTTAGGGGAATTGGCCCATGATCCGTTTTATCTCTAATCAAACAGATCAACTCCGTGATTAGGAACAGCACTGATCTAGATTCACTTGCTTTAAAATGTTGGATATGGGTTAAAAAATGGTAAAAATGAAGGGTGGAAAATGCATTAGAAATACAAATGATTCAATATATTAATCAACGACTGCTATATGAGCTTACGTCAGCGAATGCTTTCTAGGTTGATAGTAATACTTTCATTTAGGGATGTATGTATCGGCAGATGTAAATTTAAAAGTGCCATATTGTTTTACCACTTTTTACATATATAC
>CAXHKU010000632.1:0-46626 GCA_964017125.1 Flabesymbios commensalis
TATTACGAAAACTTCATTTCTTTAACCGTTACTGAGTTATATGAGCAAGTTTGAAGCTATTACGTAATGATGACGTCATAAAATCAAAATACAGAAAAATCAGTATGATTTCTGAAAAGCCCTTGGAAAACTACTGCCATGAAGTGTGCTTAGTTTTTTTCTACGCCCAACCGTTGTCGAGTTACTGCATTATTAGTTTGGGCGAAGCCGCCCAAACTATTCTTTTCCTTAAATACTTTCAACTATATTATTATTTTTAATCCTCTTCCACTATTTAAAAATTGCGCCCCTATTTCTCCTAGAGTATTTGATGTATAGACACCAAACTTGGCCACATTATTCGATAGGCACCAGAAAGAAGTGCTATGTGTTTTATAACAGATCCGACTAACAGATTTTGAGGAATGCTGGGTAAAAGGTCCCATTTTTCCCAGTCATAATACATTATGCGATTTTCAAATCGCCATATCTCCCAGAGTTTTTATCCGATCCTCTCCCAATTTCACGTGCCAACTCTCCAGGGTACCCTACAATACTCCACAAGTTTACAGAGCTTTCGCTTTAAAAACACCGGAAGTCGATTTTTCCCCATAGGTAATACATTGGACCTTCAGGACCTCATATCTCCTAGAGTTTTCAACCGATCCTCTCCATATTTTACATACACATGCTCTAGGGCACCCTCCAAATTCCTACGAGTTTTTAAAGCGTTGGCGCTGTTAGTTTTCAAGTAACCGGACGTTGATTTTCTCCCATAGGTAATACATTAGAACTTCATGACGTCATAACTCAGCGAATAAATTATTTACCTTCAATCTGATTAGTGTTCCTGAAAGCCTAGGGACATGTCGCAAATAAACAAGTTGCAAGCAAACTGTGTAAAATTAATTGTTATAGATATAAGGCCAAGTGTAGAATATCGCGATGACGTCATAACGATAAAACTAAAAGAGCAATCCTCAATTTTCTTCGTTTTTTGAGAAGCCTGACTAAAAGTACCTGGTAAACGTCTATTACGAAAACTTCATTTCTTTAACCGTTACTGAGTTATATGAGCAAGTTTGAAGCTATTACGTAATGATGACGTCATAAAATCAAAATACAGAAAAATCAGTATGATTTCTGAAAAGCCCTTGGAAAACTACTGCCATGAAGTGTGCTTAGTTTTTTTCTACGCCCAACCGTTGTCGAGTTACTGCATTATTAGTTTGGGCGAAGCCGCCCAAACTATTCTTTTCCTTAAATACTTTCAACTATATTATTATTTTTAATCCTCTTCCACTATTTAAAAATTGCGCCCCTATTTCTCCTAGAGTATTTGATGTATAGACACCAAACTTGGCCACATTATTCGATAGGCACCAGAAAGAAGTGCTATGTGTTTTATAACAGATCCGACTAACAGATTTTGAGGAATGCTGGGTAAAAGGTCCCATTTTTCCCAGTCATAATACATTATGCGATTTTCAAATCGCCATATCTCCCAGAGTTTTTATCCGATCCTCTCCCAATTTCACGTGCCAACTCTCCAGGGTACCCTACAATACTCCACAAGTTTACAGAGCTTTCGCTTTAAAAACACCGGAAGTCGATTTTTCCCCATAGGTAATACATTGGACCTTCAGGACCTCATATCTCCTAGAGTTTTCAACCGATCCTCTCCATATTTTACATACACATGCTCTAGGGCACCCTCCAAATTCCTACGAGTTTTTAAAGCGTTGGCGCTGTTAGTTTTCAAGTAACCGGACGTTGATTTTCTCCCATAGGTAATACATTAGAACTTCATGACGTCATAACTCAGCGAATAAATTATTTACCTTCAATCTGATTAGTGTTCCTGAAAGCCTAGGGACATGTCGCAAATAAACAAGTTGCAAGCAAACTGTGTAAAATTAATTGTTATAGATATAAGGCCAAGTGTAGAATATCGCGATGACGTCATAACGATAAAACTAAAAGAGCAATCCTCAATTTTCTTCGTTTTTTGAGAAGCCTGACTAAAAGTACCTGGTAAACGTCTATTACGAAAACTTCATTTCTTTAACCGTTACTGAGTTATATGAGCAAGTTTGAAGCTATTACGTAATGATGACGTCATAAAATCAAAATACAGAAAAATCAGTATGATTTCTGAAAAGCCCTTGGAAAACTACTGCCATGAAGTGTGCTTAGTTTTTTTCTACGCCCAACCGTTGTCGAGTTACTGCATTATTAGTTTGGGCGAAGCCGCCCAAACTATTCTTTTCCTTAAATACTTTCAACTATATTATTATTTTTAATCCTCTTCCACTATTTAAAAATTGCGCCCCTATTTCTCCTAGAGTATTTGATGTATAGACACCAAACTTGGCCACATTATTCGATAGGCACCAGAAAGAAGTGCTATGTGTTTTATAACAGATCCGACTAACAGATTTTGAGGAATGCTGGGTAAAAGGTCCCATTTTTCCCAGTCATAATACATTATGCGATTTTCAAATCGCCATATCTCCCAGAGTTTTTATCCGATCCTCTCCCAATTTCACGTGCCAACTCTCCAGGGTACCCTACAATACTCCACAAGTTTACAGAGCTTTCGCTTTAAAAACACCGGAAGTCGATTTTTCCCCATAGGTAATACATTGGACCTTCAGGACCTCATATCTCCTAGAGTTTTCAACCGATCCTCTCCATATTTTACATACACATGCTCTAGGGCACCCTCCAAATTCCTACGAGTTTTTAAAGCGTTGGCGCTGTTAGTTTTCAAGTAACCGGACGTTGATTTTCTCCCATAGGTAATACATTAGAACTTCATGACGTCATAACTCAGCGAATAAATTATTTACCTTCAATCTGATTAGTGTTCCTGAAAGCCTAGGGACATGTCGCAAATAAACAAGTTGCAAGCAAACTGTGTAAAATTAATTGTTATAGATATAAGGCCAAGTGTAGAATATCGCGATGACGTCATAACGATAAAACTAAAAGAGCAATCCTCAATTTTCTTCGTTTTTTGAGAAGCCTGACTAAAAGTACCTGGTAAACGTCTATTACGAAAACTTCATTTCTTTAACCGTTACTGAGTTATATGAGCAAGTTTGAAGCTATTACGTAATGATGACGTCATAAAATCAAAATACAGAAAAATCAGTATGATTTCTGAAAAGCCCTTGGAAAACTACTGCCATGAAGTGTGCTTAGTTTTTTTCTACGCCCAACCGTTGTCGAGTTACTGCATTATTAGTTTGGGCGAAGCCGCCCAAACTATTCTTTTCCTTAAATACTTTCAACTATATTATTATTTTTAATCCTCTTCCACTATTTAAAAATTGCGCCCCTATTTCTCCTAGAGTATTTGATGTATAGACACCAAACTTGGCCACATTATTCGATAGGCACCAGAAAGAAGTGCTATGTGTTTTATAACAGATCCGACTAACAGATTTTGAGGAATGCTGGGTAAAAGGTCCCATTTTTCCCAGTCATAATACATTATGCGATTTTCAAATCGCCATATCTCCCAGAGTTTTTATCCGATCCTCTCCCAATTTCACGTGCCAACTCTCCAGGGTACCCTACAATACTCCACAAGTTTACAGAGCTTTCGCTTTAAAAACACCGGAAGTCGATTTTTCCCCATAGGTAATACATTGGACCTTCAGGACCTCATATCTCCTAGAGTTTTCAACCGATCCTCTCCATATTTTACATACACATGCTCTAGGGCACCCTCCAAATTCCTACGAGTTTTTAAAGCGTTGGCGCTGTTAGTTTTCAAGTAACCGGACGTTGATTTTCTCCCATAGGTAATACATTAGAACTTCATGACGTCATAACTCAGCGAATAAATTATTTACCTTCAATCTGATTAGTGTTCCTGAAAGCCTAGGGACATGTCGCAAATAAACAAGTTGCAAGCAAACTGTGTAAAATTAATTGTTATAGATATAAGGCCAAGTGTAGAATATCGCGATGACGTCATAACGATAAAACTAAAAGAGCAATCCTCAATTTTCTTCGTTTTTTGAGAAGCCTGACTAAAAGTACCTGGTAAACGTCTATTACGAAAACTTCATTTCTTTAACCGTTACTGAGTTATATGAGCAAGTTTGAAGCTATTACGTAATGATGACGTCATAAAATCAAAATACAGAAAAATCAGTATGATTTCTGAAAAGCCCTTGGAAAACTACTGCCATGAAGTGTGCTTAGTTTTTTTCTACGCCCAACCGTTGTCGAGTTACTGCATTATTAGTTTGGGCGAAGCCGCCCAAACTATTCTTTTCCTTAAATACTTTCAACTATATTATTATTTTTAATCCTCTTCCACTATTTAAAAATTGCGCCCCTATTTCTCCTAGAGTATTTGATGTATAGACACCAAACTTGGCCACATTATTCGATAGGCACCAGAAAGAAGTGCTATGTGTTTTATAACAGATCCGACTAACAGATTTTGAGGAATGCTGGGTAAAAGGTCCCATTTTTCCCAGTCATAATACATTATGCGATTTTCAAATCGCCATATCTCCCAGAGTTTTTATCCGATCCTCTCCCAATTTCACGTGCCAACTCTCCAGGGTACCCTACAATACTCCACAAGTTTACAGAGCTTTCGCTTTAAAAACACCGGAAGTCGATTTTTCCCCATAGGTAATACATTGGACCTTCAGGACCTCATATCTCCTAGAGTTTTCAACCGATCCTCTCCATATTTTACATACACATGCTCTAGGGCACCCTCCAAATTCCTACGAGTTTTTAAAGCGTTGGCGCTGTTAGTTTTCAAGTAACCGGACGTTGATTTTCTCCCATAGGTAATACATTAGAACTTCATGACGTCATAACTCAGCGAATAAATTATTTACCTTCAATCTGATTAGTGTTCCTGAAAGCCTAGGGACATGTCGCAAATAAACAAGTTGCAAGCAAACTGTGTAAAATTAATTGTTATAGATATAAGGCCAAGTGTAGAATATCGCGATGACGTCATAACGATAAAACTAAAAGAGCAATCCTCAATTTTCTTCGTTTTTTGAGAAGCCTGACTAAAAGTACCTGGTAAACGTCTATTACGAAAACTTCATTTCTTTAACCGTTACTGAGTTATATGAGCAAGTTTGAAGCTATTACGTAATGATGACGTCATAAAATCAAAATACAGAAAAATCAGTATGATTTCTGAAAAGCCCTTGGAAAACTACTGCCATGAAGTGTGCTTAGTTTTTTTCTACGCCCAACCGTTGTCGAGTTACTGCATTATTAGTTTGGGCGAAGCCGCCCAAACTATTCTTTTCCTTAAATACTTTCAACTATATTATTATTTTTAATCCTCTTCCACTATTTAAAAATTGCGCCCCTATTTCTCCTAGAGTATTTGATGTATAGACACCAAACTTGGCCACATTATTCGATAGGCACCAGAAAGAAGTGCTATGTGTTTTATAACAGATCCGACTAACAGATTTTGAGGAATGCTGGGTAAAAGGTCCCATTTTTCCCAGTCATAATACATTATGCGATTTTCAAATCGCCATATCTCCCAGAGTTTTTATCCGATCCTCTCCCAATTTCACGTGCCAACTCTCCAGGGTACCCTACAATACTCCACAAGTTTACAGAGCTTTCGCTTTAAAAACACCGGAAGTCGATTTTTCCCCATAGGTAATACATTGGACCTTCAGGACCTCATATCTCCTAGAGTTTTCAACCGATCCTCTCCATATTTTACATACACATGCTCTAGGGCACCCTCCAAATTCCTACGAGTTTTTAAAGCGTTGGCGCTGTTAGTTTTCAAGTAACCGGACGTTGATTTTCTCCCATAGGTAATACATTAGAACTTCATGACGTCATAACTCAGCGAATAAATTATTTACCTTCAATCTGATTAGTGTTCCTGAAAGCCTAGGGACATGTCGCAAATAAACAAGTTGCAAGCAAACTGTGTAAAATTAATTGTTATAGATATAAGGCCAAGTGTAGAATATCGCGATGACGTCATAACGATAAAACTAAAAGAGCAATCCTCAATTTTCTTCGTTTTTTGAGAAGCCTGACTAAAAGTACCTGGTAAACGTCTATTACGAAAACTTCATTTCTTTAACCGTTACTGAGTTATATGAGCAAGTTTGAAGCTATTACGTAATGATGACGTCATAAAATCAAAATACAGAAAAATCAGTATGATTTCTGAAAAGCCCTTGGAAAACTACTGCCATGAAGTGTGCTTAGTTTTTTTCTACGCCCAACCGTTGTCGAGTTACTGCATTATTAGTTTGGGCGAAGCCGCCCAAACTATTCTTTTCCTTAAATACTTTCAACTATATTATTATTTTTAATCCTCTTCCACTATTTAAAAATTGCGCCCCTATTTCTCCTAGAGTATTTGATGTATAGACACCAAACTTGGCCACATTATTCGATAGGCACCAGAAAGAAGTGCTATGTGTTTTATAACAGATCCGACTAACAGATTTTGAGGAATGCTGGGTAAAAGGTCCCATTTTTCCCAGTCATAATACATTATGCGATTTTCAAATCGCCATATCTCCCAGAGTTTTTATCCGATCCTCTCCCAATTTCACGTGCCAACTCTCCAGGGTACCCTACAATACTCCACAAGTTTACAGAGCTTTCGCTTTAAAAACACCGGAAGTCGATTTTTCCCCATAGGTAATACATTGGACCTTCAGGACCTCATATCTCCTAGAGTTTTCAACCGATCCTCTCCATATTTTACATACACATGCTCTAGGGCACCCTCCAAATTCCTACGAGTTTTTAAAGCGTTGGCGCTGTTAGTTTTCAAGTAACCGGACGTTGATTTTCTCCCATAGGTAATACATTAGAACTTCATGACGTCATAACTCAGCGAATAAATTATTTACCTTCAATCTGATTAGTGTTCCTGAAAGCCTAGGGACATGTCGCAAATAAACAAGTTGCAAGCAAACTGTGTAAAATTAATTGTTATAGATATAAGGCCAAGTGTAGAATATCGCGATGACGTCATAACGATAAAACTAAAAGAGCAATCCTCAATTTTCTTCGTTTTTTGAGAAGCCTGACTAAAAGTACCTGGTAAACGTCTATTACGAAAACTTCATTTCTTTAACCGTTACTGAGTTATATGAGCAAGTTTGAAGCTATTACGTAATGATGACGTCATAAAATCAAAATACAGAAAAATCAGTATGATTTCTGAAAAGCCCTTGGAAAACTACTGCCATGAAGTGTGCTTAGTTTTTTTCTACGCCCAACCGTTGTCGAGTTACTGCATTATTAGTTTGGGCGAAGCCGCCCAAACTATTCTTTTCCTTAAATACTTTCAACTATATTATTATTTTTAATCCTCTTCCACTATTTAAAAATTGCGCCCCTATTTCTCCTAGAGTATTTGATGTATAGACACCAAACTTGGCCACATTATTCGATAGGCACCAGAAAGAAGTGCTATGTGTTTTATAACAGATCCGACTAACAGATTTTGAGGAATGCTGGGTAAAAGGTCCCATTTTTCCCAGTCATAATACATTATGCGATTTTCAAATCGCCATATCTCCCAGAGTTTTTATCCGATCCTCTCCCAATTTCACGTGCCAACTCTCCAGGGTACCCTACAATACTCCACAAGTTTACAGAGCTTTCGCTTTAAAAACACCGGAAGTCGATTTTTCCCCATAGGTAATACATTGGACCTTCAGGACCTCATATCTCCTAGAGTTTTCAACCGATCCTCTCCATATTTTACATACACATGCTCTAGGGCACCCTCCAAATTCCTACGAGTTTTTAAAGCGTTGGCGCTGTTAGTTTTCAAGTAACCGGACGTTGATTTTCTCCCATAGGTAATACATTAGAACTTCATGACGTCATAACTCAGCGAATAAATTATTTACCTTCAATCTGATTAGTGTTCCTGAAAGCCTAGGGACATGTCGCAAATAAACAAGTTGCAAGCAAACTGTGTAAAATTAATTGTTATAGATATAAGGCCAAGTGTAGAATATCGCGATGACGTCATAACGATAAAACTAAAAGAGCAATCCTCAATTTTCTTCGTTTTTTGAGAAGCCTGACTAAAAGTACCTGGTAAACGTCTATTACGAAAACTTCATTTCTTTAACCGTTACTGAGTTATATGAGCAAGTTTGAAGCTATTACGTAATGATGACGTCATAAAATCAAAATACAGAAAAATCAGTATGATTTCTGAAAAGCCCTTGGAAAACTACTGCCATGAAGTGTGCTTAGTTTTTTTCTACGCCCAACCGTTGTCGAGTTACTGCATTATTAGTTTGGGCGAAGCCGCCCAAACTATTCTTTTCCTTAAATACTTTCAACTATATTATTATTTTTAATCCTCTTCCACTATTTAAAAATTGCGCCCCTATTTCTCCTAGAGTATTTGATGTATAGACACCAAACTTGGCCACATTATTCGATAGGCACCAGAAAGAAGTGCTATGTGTTTTATAACAGATCCGACTAACAGATTTTGAGGAATGCTGGGTAAAAGGTCCCATTTTTCCCAGTCATAATACATTATGCGATTTTCAAATCGCCATATCTCCCAGAGTTTTTATCCGATCCTCTCCCAATTTCACGTGCCAACTCTCCAGGGTACCCTACAATACTCCACAAGTTTACAGAGCTTTCGCTTTAAAAACACCGGAAGTCGATTTTTCCCCATAGGTAATACATTGGACCTTCAGGACCTCATATCTCCTAGAGTTTTCAACCGATCCTCTCCATATTTTACATACACATGCTCTAGGGCACCCTCCAAATTCCTACGAGTTTTTAAAGCGTTGGCGCTGTTAGTTTTCAAGTAACCGGACGTTGATTTTCTCCCATAGGTAATACATTAGAACTTCATGACGTCATAACTCAGCGAATAAATTATTTACCTTCAATCTGATTAGTGTTCCTGAAAGCCTAGGGACATGTCGCAAATAAACAAGTTGCAAGCAAACTGTGTAAAATTAATTGTTATAGATATAAGGCCAAGTGTAGAATATCGCGATGACGTCATAACGATAAAACTAAAAGAGCAATCCTCAATTTTCTTCGTTTTTTGAGAAGCCTGACTAAAAGTACCTGGTAAACGTCTATTACGAAAACTTCATTTCTTTAACCGTTACTGAGTTATATGAGCAAGTTTGAAGCTATTACGTAATGATGACGTCATAAAATCAAAATACAGAAAAATCAGTATGATTTCTGAAAAGCCCTTGGAAAACTACTGCCATGAAGTGTGCTTAGTTTTTTTCTACGCCCAACCGTTGTCGAGTTACTGCATTATTAGTTTGGGCGAAGCCGCCCAAACTATTCTTTTCCTTAAATACTTTCAACTATATTATTATTTTTAATCCTCTTCCACTATTTAAAAATTGCGCCCCTATTTCTCCTAGAGTATTTGATGTATAGACACCAAACTTGGCCACATTATTCGATAGGCACCAGAAAGAAGTGCTATGTGTTTTATAACAGATCCGACTAACAGATTTTGAGGAATGCTGGGTAAAAGGTCCCATTTTTCCCAGTCATAATACATTATGCGATTTTCAAATCGCCATATCTCCCAGAGTTTTTATCCGATCCTCTCCCAATTTCACGTGCCAACTCTCCAGGGTACCCTACAATACTCCACAAGTTTACAGAGCTTTCGCTTTAAAAACACCGGAAGTCGATTTTTCCCCATAGGTAATACATTGGACCTTCAGGACCTCATATCTCCTAGAGTTTTCAACCGATCCTCTCCATATTTTACATACACATGCTCTAGGGCACCCTCCAAATTCCTACGAGTTTTTAAAGCGTTGGCGCTGTTAGTTTTCAAGTAACCGGACGTTGATTTTCTCCCATAGGTAATACATTAGAACTTCATGACGTCATAACTCAGCGAATAAATTATTTACCTTCAATCTGATTAGTGTTCCTGAAAGCCTAGGGACATGTCGCAAATAAACAAGTTGCAAGCAAACTGTGTAAAATTAATTGTTATAGATATAAGGCCAAGTGTAGAATATCGCGATGACGTCATAACGATAAAACTAAAAGAGCAATCCTCAATTTTCTTCGTTTTTTGAGAAGCCTGACTAAAAGAACCTGGTAAACGTCTATTACGAAAACTTCATTTCTTTAACCGTTACTGAGTTATATGAGCAAGTTTGAAGCTATTACGTAATGATGACGTCATAAAATCAAAATACAGAAAAATCAGTATGATTTCTGAAAAGCCCTTGGAAAACTACTGCCATGAAGTGTGCTTAGTTTTTTTCTACGCCCAACCGTTGTCGAGTTACTGCATTATTAGTTTGGGCGAAGCCGCCCAAACTATTCTTTTCCTTAAATACTTTCAACTATATTATTATTTTTAATCCTCTTCCACTATTTAAAAATTGCGCCCCTATTTCTCCTAGAGTATTTGATGTATAGACACCAAACTTGGCCACATTATTCGATAGGCACCAGAAAGAAGTGCTATGTGTTTTATAACAGATCCGACTAACAGATTTTGAGGAATGCTGGGTAAAAGGTCCCATTTTTCCCAGTCATAATACATTATGCGATTTTCAAATCGCCATATCTCCCAGAGTTTTTATCCGATCCTCTCCCAATTTCACGTGCCAACTCTCCAGGGTACCCTACAATACTCCACAAGTTTACAGAGCTTTCGCTTTAAAAACACCGGAAGTCGATTTTTCCCCATAGGTAATACATTGGACCTTCAGGACCTCATATCTCCTAGAGTTTTCAACCGATCCTCTCCATATTTTACATACACATGCTCTAGGGCACCCTCCAAATTCCTACGAGTTTTTAAAGCGTTGGCGCTGTTAGTTTTCAAGTAACCGGACGTTGATTTTCTCCCATAGGTAATACATTAGAACTTCATGACGTCATAACTCAGCGAATAAATTATTTACCTTCAATCTGATTAGTGTTCCTGAAAGCCTAGGGACATGTCGCAAATAAACAAGTTGCAAGCAAACTGTGTAAAATTAATTGTTATAGATATAAGGCCAAGTGTAGAATATCGCGATGACGTCATAACGATAAAACTAAAAGAGCAATCCTCAATTTTCTTCGTTTTTTGAGAAGCCTGACTAAAAGTACCTGGTAAACGTCTATTACGAAAACTTCATTTCTTTAACCGTTACTGAGTTATATGAGCAAGTTTGAAGCTATTACGTAATGATGACGTCATAAAATCAAAATACAGAAAAATCAGTATGATTTCTGAAAAGCCCTTGGAAAACTACTGCCATGAAGTGTGCTTAGTTTTTTTCTACGCCCAACCGTTGTCGAGTTACTGCATTATTAGTTTGGGCGAAGCCGCCCAAACTATTCTTTTCCTTAAATACTTTCAACTATATTATTATTTTTAATCCTCTTCCACTATTTAAAAATTGCGCCCCTATTTCTCCTAGAGTATTTGATGTATAGACACCAAACTTGGCCACATTATTCGATAGGCACCAGAAAGAAGTGCTATGTGTTTTATAACAGATCCGACTAACAGATTTTGAGGAATGCTGGGTAAAAGGTCCCATTTTTCCCAGTCATAATACATTATGCGATTTTCAAATCGCCATATCTCCCAGAGTTTTTATCCGATCCTCTCCCAATTTCACGTGCCAACTCTCCAGGGTACCCTACAATACTCCACAAGTTTACAGAGCTTTCGCTTTAAAAACACCGGAAGTCGATTTTTCCCCATAGGTAATACATTGGACCTTCAGGACCTCATATCTCCTAGAGTTTTCAACCGATCCTCTCCATATTTTACATACACATGCTCTAGGGCACCCTCCAAATTCCTACGAGTTTTTAAAGCGTTGGCGCTGTTAGTTTTCAAGTAACCGGACGTTGATTTTCTCCCATAGGTAATACATTAGAACTTCATGACGTCATAACTCAGCGAATAAATTATTTACCTTCAATCTGATTAGTGTTCCTGAAAGCCTAGGGACATGTCGCAAATAAACAAGTTGCAAGCAAACTGTGTAAAATTAATTGTTATAGATATAAGGCCAAGTGTAGAATATCGCGATGACGTCATAACGATAAAACTAAAAGAGCAATCCTCAATTTTCTTCGTTTTTTGAGAAGCCTGACTAAAAGTACCTGGTAAACGTCTATTACGAAAACTTCATTTCTTTAACCGTTACTGAGTTATATGAGCAAGTTTGAAGCTATTACGTAATGATGACGTCATAAAATCAAAATACAGAAAAATCAGTATGATTTCTGAAAAGCCCTTGGAAAACTACTGCCATGAAGTGTGCTTAGTTTTTTTCTACGCCCAACCGTTGTCGAGTTACTGCATTATTAGTTTGGGCGAAGCCGCCCAAACTATTCTTTTCCTTAAATACTTTCAACTATATTATTATTTTTAATCCTCTTCCACTATTTAAAAATTGCGCCCCTATTTCTCCTAGAGTATTTGATGTATAGACACCAAACTTGGCCACATTATTCGATAGGCACCAGAAAGAAGTGCTATGTGTTTTATAACAGATCCGACTAACAGATTTTGAGGAATGCTGGGTAAAAGGTCCCATTTTTCCCAGTCATAATACATTATGCGATTTTCAAATCGCCATATCTCCCAGAGTTTTTATCCGATCCTCTCCCAATTTCACGTGCCAACTCTCCAGGGTACCCTACAATACTCCACAAGTTTACAGAGCTTTCGCTTTAAAAACACCGGAAGTCGATTTTTCCCCATAGGTAATACATTGGACCTTCAGGACCTCATATCTCCTAGAGTTTTCAACCGATCCTCTCCATATTTTACATACACATGCTCTAGGGCACCCTCCAAATTCCTACGAGTTTTTAAAGCGTTGGCGCTGTTAGTTTTCAAGTAACCGGACGTTGATTTTCTCCCATAGGTAATACATTAGAACTTCATGACGTCATAACTCAGCGAATAAATTATTTACCTTCAATCTGATTAGTGTTCCTGAAAGCCTAGGGACATGTCGCAAATAAACAAGTTGCAAGCAAACTGTGTAAAATTAATTGTTATAGATATAAGGCCAAGTGTAGAATATCGCGATGACGTCATAACGATAAAACTAAAAGAGCAATCCTCAATTTTCTTCGTTTTTTGAGAAGCCTGACTAAAAGTACCTGGTAAACGTCTATTACGAAAACTTCATTTCTTTAACCGTTACTGAGTTATATGAGCAAGTTTGAAGCTATTACGTAATGATGACGTCATAAAATCAAAATACAGAAAAATCAGTATGATTTCTGAAAAGCCCTTGGAAAACTACTGCCATGAAGTGTGCTTAGTTTTTTTCTACGCCCAACCGTTGTCGAGTTACTGCATTATTAGTTTGGGCGAAGCCGCCCAAACTATTCTTTTCCTTAAATACTTTCAACTATATTATTATTTTTAATCCTCTTCCACTATTTAAAAATTGCGCCCCTATTTCTCCTAGAGTATTTGATGTATAGACACCAAACTTGGCCACATTATTCGATAGGCACCAGAAAGAAGTGCTATGTGTTTTATAACAGATCCGACTAACAGATTTTGAGGAATGCTGGGTAAAAGGTCCCATTTTTCCCAGTCATAATACATTATGCGATTTTCAAATCGCCATATCTCCCAGAGTTTTTATCCGATCCTCTCCCAATTTTACGTGCCAACTCTCCAGGGTACCCTACAATACTCCACAAGTTTACAGAGCTTTCGCTTTAAAAACACCGGAAGTCGATTTTTCCCCATAGGTAATACATTGGACCTTCAGGACCTCATATCTCCTAGAGTTTTCAACCGATCCTCTCCATATTTTACATACACATGCTCTAGGGCACCCTCCAAATTCCTACGAGTTTTTAAAGCGTTGGCGCTGTTAGTTTTCAAGTAACCGGACGTTGATTTTCTCCCATAGGTAATACATTAGAACTTCATGACGTCATAACTCAGCGAATAAATTATTTACCTTCAATCTGATTAGTGTTCCTGAAAGCCTAGGGACATGTCGCAAATAAACAAGTTGCAAGCAAACTGTGTAAAATTAATTGTTATAGATATAAGGCCAAGTGTAGAATATCGCGATGACGTCATAACGATAAAACTAAAAGAGCAATCCTCAATTTTCTTCGTTTTTTGAGAAGCCTGACTAAAAGTACCTGGTAAACGTCTATTACGAAAACTTCATTTCTTTAACCGTTACTGAGTTATATGAGCAAGTTTGAAGCTATTACGTAATGATGACGTCATAAAATCAAAATACAGAAAAATCAGTATGATTTCTGAAAAGCCCTTGGAAAACTACTGCCATGAAGTGTGCTTAGTTTTTTTCTACGCCCAACCGTTGTCGAGTTACTGCATTATTAGTTTGGGCGAAGCCGCCCAAACTATTCTTTTCCTTAAATACTTTCAACTATATTATTATTTTTAATCCTCTTCCACTATTTAAAAATTGCGCCCCTATTTCTCCTAGAGTATTTGATGTATAGACACCAAACTTGGCCACATTATTCGATAGGCACCAGAAAGAAGTGCTATGTGTTTTATAACAGATCCGACTAACAGATTTTGAGGAATGCTGGGTAAAAGGTCCCATTTTTCCCAGTCATAATACATTATGCGATTTTCAAATCGCCATATCTCCCAGAGTTTTTATCCGATCCTCTCCCAATTTCACGTGCCAACTCTCCAGGGTACCCTACAATACTCCACAAGTTTACAGAGCTTTCGCTTTAAAAACACCGGAAGTCGATTTTTCCCCATAGGTAATACATTGGACCTTCAGGACCTCATATCTCCTAGAGTTTTCAACCGATCCTCTCCATATTTTACATACACATGCTCTAGGGCACCCTCCAAATTCCTACGAGTTTTTAAAGCGTTGGCGCTGTTAGTTTTCAAGTAACCGGACGTTGATTTTCTCCCATAGGTAATACATTAGAACTTCATGACGTCATAACTCAGCGAATAAATTATTTACCTTCAATCTGATTAGTGTTCCTGAAAGCCTAGGGACATGTCGCAAATAAACAAGTTGCAAGCAAACTGTGTAAAATTAATTGTTATAGATATAAGGCCAAGTGTAGAATATCGCGATGACGTCATAACGATAAAACTAAAAGAGCAATCCTCAATTTTCTTCGTTTTTTGAGAAGCCTGACTAAAAGTACCTGGTAAACGTCTATTACGAAAACTTCATTTCTTTAACCGTTACTGAGTTATATGAGCAAGTTTGAAGCTATTACGTAATGATGACGTCATAAAATCAAAATACAGAAAAATCAGTATGATTTCTGAAAAGCCCTTGGAAAACTACTGCCATGAAGTGTGCTTAGTTTTTTTCTACGCCCAACCGTTGTCGAGTTACTGCATTATTAGTTTGGGCGAAGCCGCCCAAACTATTCTTTTCCTTAAATACTTTCAACTATATTATTATTTTTAATCCTCTTCCACTATTTAAAAATTGCGCCCCTATTTCTCCTAGAGTATTTGATGTATAGACACCAAACTTGGCCACATTATTCGATAGGCACCAGAAAGAAGTGCTATGTGTTTTATAACAGATCCGACTAACAGATTTTGAGGAATGCTGGGTAAAAGGTCCCATTTTTCCCAGTCATAATACATTATGCGATTTTCAAATCGCCATATCTCCCAGAGTTTTTATCCGATCCTCTCCCAATTTCACGTGCCAACTCTCCAGGGTACCCTACAATACTCCACAAGTTTACAGAGCTTTCGCTTTAAAAACACCGGAAGTCGATTTTTCCCCATAGGTAATACATTGGACCTTCAGGACCTCATATCTCCTAGAGTTTTCAACCGATCCTCTCCATATTTTACATACACATGCTCTAGGGCACCCTCCAAATTCCTACGAGTTTTTAAAGCGTTGGCGCTGTTAGTTTTCAAGTAACCGGACGTTGATTTTCTCCCATAGGTAATACATTAGAACTTCATGACGTCATAACTCAGCGAATAAATTATTTACCTTCAATCTGATTAGTGTTCCTGAAAGCCTAGGGACATGTCGCAAATAAACAAGTTGCAAGCAAACTGTGTAAAATTAATTGTTATAGATATAAGGCCAAGTGTAGAATATCGCGATGACGTCATAACGATAAAACTAAAAGAGCAATCCTCAATTTTCTTCGTTTTTTGAGAAGCCTGACTAAAAGTACCTGGTAAACGTCTATTACGAAAACTTCATTTCTTTAACCGTTACTGAGTTATATGAGCAAGTTTGAAGCTATTACGTAATGATGACGTCATAAAATCAAAATACAGAAAAATCAGTATGATTTCTGAAAAGCCCTTGGAAAACTACTGCCATGAAGTGTGCTTAGTTTTTTTCTACGCCCAACCGTTGTCGAGTTACTGCATTATTAGTTTGGGCGAAGCCGCCCAAACTATTCTTTTCCTTAAATACTTTCAACTATATTATTATTTTTAATCCTCTTCCACTATTTAAAAATTGCGCCCCTATTTCTCCTAGAGTATTTGATGTATAGACACCAAACTTGGCCACATTATTCGATAGGCACCAGAAAGAAGTGCTATGTGTTTTATAACAGATCCGACTAACAGATTTTGAGGAATGCTGGGTAAAAGGTCCCATTTTTCCCAGTCATAATACATTATGCGATTTTCAAATCGCCATATCTCCCAGAGTTTTTATCCGATCCTCTCCCAATTTCACGTGCCAACTCTCCAGGGTACCCTACAATACTCCACAAGTTTACAGAGCTTTCGCTTTAAAAACACCGGAAGTCGATTTTTCCCCATAGGTAATACATTGGACCTTCAGGACCTCATATCTCCTAGAGTTTTCAACCGATCCTCTCCATATTTTACATACACATGCTCTAGGGCACCCTCCAAATTCCTACGAGTTTTTAAAGCGTTGGCGCTGTTAGTTTTCAAGTAACCGGACGTTGATTTTCTCCCATAGGTAATACATTAGAACTTCATGACGTCATAACTCAGCGAATAAATTATTTACCTTCAATCTGATTAGTGTTCCTGAAAGCCTAGGGACATGTCGCAAATAAACAAGTTGCAAGCAAACTGTGTAAAATTAATTGTTATAGATATAAGGCCAAGTGTAGAATATCGCGATGACGTCATAACGATAAAACTAAAAGAGCAATCCTCAATTTTCTTCGTTTTTTGAGAAGCCTGACTAAAAGTACCTGGTAAACGTCTATTACGAAAACTTCATTTCTTTAACCGTTACTGAGTTATATGAGCAAGTTTGAAGCTATTACGTAATGATGACGTCATAAAATCAAAATACAGAAAAATCAGTATGATTTCTGAAAAGCCCTTGGAAAACTACTGCCATGAAGTGTGCTTAGTTTTTTTCTACGCCCAACCGTTGTCGAGTTACTGCATTATTAGTTTGGGCGAAGCCGCCCAAACTATTCTTTTCCTTAAATACTTTCAACTATATTATTATTTTTAATCCTCTTCCACTATTTAAAAATTGCGCCCCTATTTCTCCTAGAGTATTTGATGTATAGACACCAAACTTGGCCACATTATTCGATAGGCACCAGAAAGAAGTGCTATGTGTTTTATAACAGATCCGACTAACAGATTTTGAGGAATGCTGGGTAAAAGGTCCCATTTTTCCCAGTCATAATACATTATGCGATTTTCAAATCGCCATATCTCCCAGAGTTTTTATCCGATCCTCTCCCAATTTCACGTGCCAACTCTCCAGGGTACCCTACAATACTCCACAAGTTTACAGAGCTTTCGCTTTAAAAACACCGGAAGTCGATTTTTCCCCATAGGTAATACATTGGACCTTCAGGACCTCATATCTCCTAGAGTTTTCAACCGATCCTCTCCATATTTTACATACACATGCTCTAGGGCACCCTCCAAATTCCTACGAGTTTTTAAAGCGTTGGCGCTGTTAGTTTTCAAGTAACCGGACGTTGATTTTCTCCCATAGGTAATACATTAGAACTTCATGACGTCATAACTCAGCGAATAAATTATTTACCTTCAATCTGATTAGTGTTCCTGAAAGCCTAGGGACATGTCGCAAATAAACAAGTTGCAAGCAAACTGTGTAAAATTAATTGTTATAGATATAAGGCCAAGTGTAGAATATCGCGATGACGTCATAACGATAAAACTAAAAGAGCAATCCTCAATTTTCTTCGTTTTTTGAGAAGCCTGACTAAAAGTACCTGGTAAACGTCTATTACGAAAACTTCATTTCTTTAACCGTTACTGAGTTATATGAGCAAGTTTGAAGCTATTACGTAATGATGACGTCATAAAATCAAAATACAGAAAAATCAGTATGATTTCTGAAAAGCCCTTGGAAAACTACTGCCATGAAGTGTGCTTAGTTTTTTTCTACGCCCAACCGTTGTCGAGTTACTGCATTATTAGTTTGGGCGAAGCCGCCCAAACTATTCTTTTCCTTAAATACTTTCAACTATATTATTATTTTTAATCCTCTTCCACTATTTAAAAATTGCGCCCCTATTTCTCCTAGAGTATTTGATGTATAGACACCAAACTTGGCCACATTATTCGATAGGCACCAGAAAGAAGTGCTATGTGTTTTATAACAGATCCGACTAACAGATTTTGAGGAATGCTGGGTAAAAGGTCCCATTTTTCCCAGTCATAATACATTATGCGATTTTCAAATCGCCATATCTCCCAGAGTTTTTATCCGATCCTCTCCCAATTTCACGTGCCAACTCTCCAGGGTACCCTACAATACTCCACAAGTTTACAGAGCTTTCGCTTTAAAAACACCGGAAGTCGATTTTTCCCCATAGGTAATACATTGGACCTTCAGGACCTCATATCTCCTAGAGTTTTCAACCGATCCTCTCCATATTTTACATACACATGCTCTAGGGCACCCTCCAAATTCCTACGAGTTTTTAAAGCGTTGGCGCTGTTAGTTTTCAAGTAACCGGACGTTGATTTTCTCCCATAGGTAATACATTAGAACTTCATGACGTCATAACTCAGCGAATAAATTATTTACCTTCAATCTGATTAGTGTTCCTGAAAGCCTAGGGACATGTCGCAAATAAACAAGTTGCAAGCAAACTGTGTAAAATTAATTGTTATAGATATAAGGCCAAGTGTAGAATATCGCGATGACGTCATAACGATAAAACTAAAAGAGCAATCCTCAATTTTCTTCGTTTTTTGAGAAGCCTGACTAAAAGTACCTGGTAAACGTCTATTACGAAAACTTCATTTCTTTAACCGTTACTGAGTTATATGAGCAAGTTTGAAGCTATTACGTAATGATGACGTCATAAAATCAAAATACAGAAAAATCAGTATGATTTCTGAAAAGCCCTTGGAAAACTACTGCCATGAAGTGTGCTTAGTTTTTTTCTACGCCCAACCGTTGTCGAGTTACTGCATTATTAGTTTGGGCGAAGCCGCCCAAACTATTCTTTTCCTTAAATACTTTCAACTATATTATTATTTTTAATCCTCTTCCACTATTTAAAAATTGCGCCCCTATTTCTCCTAGAGTATTTGATGTATAGACACCAAACTTGGCCACATTATTCGATAGGCACCAGAAAGAAGTGCTATGTGTTTTATAACAGATCCGACTAACAGATTTTGAGGAATGCTGGGTAAAAGGTCCCATTTTTCCCAGTCATAATACATTATGCGATTTTCAAATCGCCATATCTCCCAGAGTTTTTATCCGATCCTCTCCCAATTTCACGTGCCAACTCTCCAGGGTACCCTACAATACTCCACAAGTTTACAGAGCTTTCGCTTTAAAAACACCGGAAGTCGATTTTTCCCCATAGGTAATACATTGGACCTTCAGGACCTCATATCTCCTAGAGTTTTCAACCGATCCTCTCCATATTTTACATACACATGCTCTAGGGCACCCTCCAAATTCCTACGAGTTTTTAAAGCGTTGGCGCTGTTAGTTTTCAAGTAACCGGACGTTGATTTTCTCCCATAGGTAATACATTAGAACTTCATGACGTCATAACTCAGCGAATAAATTATTTACCTTCAATCTGATTAGTGTTCCTGAAAGCCTAGGGACATGTCGCAAATAAACAAGTTGCAAGCAAACTGTGTAAAATTAATTGTTATAGATATAAGGCCAAGTGTAGAATATCGCGATGACGTCATAACGATAAAACTAAAAGAGCAATCCTCAATTTTCTTCGTTTTTTGAGAAGCCTGACTAAAAGTACCTGGTAAACGTCTATTACGAAAACTTCATTTCTTTAACCGTTACTGAGTTATATGAGCAAGTTTGAAGCTATTACGTAATGATGACGTCATAAAATCAAAATACAGAAAAATCAGTATGATTTCTGAAAAGCCCTTGGAAAACTACTGCCATGAAGTGTGCTTAGTTTTTTTCTACGCCCAACCGTTGTCGAGTTACTGCATTATTAGTTTGGGCGAAGCCGCCCAAACTATTCTTTTCCTTAAATACTTTCAACTATATTATTATTTTTAATCCTCTTCCACTATTTAAAAATTGCGCCCCTATTTCTCCTAGAGTATTTGATGTATAGACACCAAACTTGGCCACATTATTCGATAGGCACCAGAAAGAAGTGCTATGTGTTTTATAACAGATCCGACTAACAGATTTTGAGGAATGCTGGGTAAAAGGTCCCATTTTTCCCAGTCATAATACATTATGCGATTTTCAAATCGCCATATCTCCCAGAGTTTTTATCCGATCCTCTCCCAATTTCACGTGCCAACTCTCCAGGGTACCCTACAATACTCCACAAGTTTACAGAGCTTTCGCTTTAAAAACACCGGAAGTCGATTTTTCCCCATAGGTAATACATTGGACCTTCAGGACCTCATATCTCCTAGAGTTTTCAACCGATCCTCTCCATATTTTACATACACATGCTCTAGGGCACCCTCCAAATTCCTACGAGTTTTTAAAGCGTTGGCGCTGTTAGTTTTCAAGTAACCGGACGTTGATTTTCTCCCATAGGTAATACATTAGAACTTCATGACGTCATAACTCAGCGAATAAATTATTTACCTTCAATCTGATTAGTGTTCCTGAAAGCCTAGGGACATGTCGCAAATAAACAAGTTGCAAGCAAACTGTGTAAAATTAATTGTTATAGATATAAGGCCAAGTGTAGAATATCGCGATGACGTCATAACGATAAAACTAAAAGAGCAATCCTCAATTTTCTTCGTTTTTTGAGAAGCCTGACTAAAAGTACCTGGTAAACGTCTATTACGAAAACTTCATTTCTTTAACCGTTACTGAGTTATATGAGCAAGTTTGAAGCTATTACGTAATGATGACGTCATAAAATCAAAATACAGAAAAATCAGTATGATTTCTGAAAAGCCCTTGGAAAACTACTGCCATGAAGTGTGCTTAGTTTTTTTCTACGCCCAACCGTTGTCGAGTTACTGCATTATTAGTTTGGGCGAAGCCGCCCAAACTATTCTTTTCCTTAAATACTTTCAACTATATTATTATTTTTAATCCTCTTCCACTATTTAAAAATTGCGCCCCTATTTCTCCTAGAGTATTTGATGTATAGACACCAAACTTGGCCACATTATTCGATAGGCACCAGAAAGAAGTGCTATGTGTTTTATAACAGATCCGACTAACAGATTTTGAGGAATGCTGGGTAAAAGGTCCCATTTTTCCCAGTCATAATACATTATGCGATTTTCAAATCGCCATATCTCCCAGAGTTTTTATCCGATCCTCTCCCAATTTCACGTGCCAACTCTCCAGGGTACCCTACAATACTCCACAAGTTTACAGAGCTTTCGCTTTAAAAACACCGGAAGTCGATTTTTCCCCATAGGTAATACATTGGACCTTCAGGACCTCATATCTCCTAGAGTTTTCAACCGATCCTCTCCATATTTTACATACACATGCTCTAGGGCACCCTCCAAATTCCTACGAGTTTTTAAAGCGTTGGCGCTGTTAGTTTTCAAGTAACCGGACGTTGATTTTCTCCCATAGGTAATACATTAGAACTTCATGACGTCATAACTCAGCGAATAAATTATTTACCTTCAATCTGATTAGTGTTCCTGAAAGCCTAGGGACATGTCGCAAATAAACAAGTTGCAAGCAAACTGTGTAAAATTAATTGTTATAGATATAAGGCCAAGTGTAGAATATCGCGATGACGTCATAACGATAAAACTAAAAGAGCAATCCTCAATTTTCTTCGTTTTTTGAGAAGCCTGACTAAAAGTACCTGGTAAACGTCTATTACGAAAACTTCATTTCTTTAACCGTTACTGAGTTATATGAGCAAGTTTGAAGCTATTACGTAATGATGACGTCATAAAATCAAAATACAGAAAAATCAGTATGATTTCTGAAAAGCCCTTGGAAAACTACTGCCATGAAGTGTGCTTAGTTTTTTTCTACGCCCAACCGTTGTCGAGTTACTGCATTATTAGTTTGGGCGAAGCCGCCCAAACTATTCTTTTCCTTAAATACTTTCAACTATATTATTATTTTTAATCCTCTTCCACTATTTAAAAATTGCGCCCCTATTTCTCCTAGAGTATTTGATGTATAGACACCAAACTTGGCCACATTATTCGATAGGCACCAGAAAGAAGTGCTATGTGTTTTATAACAGATCCGACTAACAGATTTTGAGGAATGCTGGGTAAAAGGTCCCATTTTTCCCAGTCATAATACATTATGCGATTTTCAAATCGCCATATCTCCCAGAGTTTTTATCCGATCCTCTCCCAATTTCACGTGCCAACTCTCCAGGGTACCCTACAATACTCCACAAGTTTACAGAGCTTTCGCTTTAAAAACACCGGAAGTCGATTTTTCCCCATAGGTAATACATTGGACCTTCAGGACCTCATATCTCCTAGAGTTTTCAACCGATCCTCTCCATATTTTACATACACATGCTCTAGGGCACCCTCCAAATTCCTACGAGTTTTTAAAGCGCTGGCGCTGTTAGTTTTCAAGTAACCGGACGTTGATTTTCTCCCATAGGTAATACATTAGAACTTCATGACGTCATAACTCAGCGAATAAATTATTTACCTTCAATCTGATTAGTGTTCCTGAAAGCCTAGGGACATGTCGCAAATAAACAAGTTGCAAGCAAACTGTGTAAAATTAATTGTTATAGATATAAGGCCAAGTGTAGAATATCGCGATGACGTCATAACGATAAAACTAAAAGAGCAATCCTCAATTTTCTTCGTTTTTTGAGAAGCCTGACTAAAAGTACCTGGTAAACGTCTATTACGAAAACTTCATTTCTTTAACCGTTACTGAGTTATATGAGCAAGTTTGAAGCTATTACGTAATGATGACGTCATAAAATCAAAATACAGAAAAATCAGTATGATTTCTGAAAAGCCCTTGGAAAACTACTGCCATGAAGTGTGCTTAGTTTTTTTCTACGCCCAACCGTTGTCGAGTTACTGCATTATTAGTTTGGGCGAAGCCGCCCAAACTATTCTTTTCCTTAAATACTTTCAACTATATTATTATTTTTAATCCTCTTCCACTATTTAAAAATTGCGCCCCTATTTCTCCTAGAGTATTTGATGTATAGACACCAAACTTGGCCACATTATTCGATAGGCACCAGAAAGAAGTGCTATGTGTTTTATAACAGATCCGACTAACAGATTTTGAGGAATGCTGGGTAAAAGGTCCCATTTTTCCCAGTCATAATACATTATGCGATTTTCAAATCGCCATATCTCCCAGAGTTTTTATCCGATCCTCTCCCAATTTCACGTGCCAACTCTCCAGGGTACCCTACAATACTCCACAAGTTTACAGAGCTTTCGCTTTAAAAACACCGGAAGTCGATTTTTCCCCATAGGTAATACATTGGACCTTCAGGACCTCATATCTCCTAGAGTTTTCAACCGATCCTCTCCATATTTTACATACACATGCTCTAGGGCACCCTCCAAATTCCTACGAGTTTTTAAAGCGTTGGCGCTGTTAGTTTTCAAGTAACCGGACGTTGATTTTCTCCCATAGGTAATACATTAGAACTTCATGACGTCATAACTCAGCGAATAAATTATTTACCTTCAATCTGATTAGTGTTCCTGAAAGCCTAGGGACATGTCGCAAATAAACAAGTTGCAAGCAAACTGTGTAAAATTAATTGTTATAGATATAAGGCCAAGTGTAGAATATCGCGATGACGTCATAACGATAAAACTAAAAGAGCAATCCTCAATTTTCTTCGTTTTTTGAGAAGCCTGACTAAAAGTACCTGGTAAACGTCTATTACGAAAACTTCATTTCTTTAACCGTTACTGAGTTATATGAGCAAGTTTGAAGCTATTACGTAATGATGACGTCATAAAATCAAAATACAGAAAAATCAGTATGATTTCTGAAAAGCCCTTGGAAAACTACTGCCATGAAGTGTGCTTAGTTTTTTTCTACGCCCAACCGTTGTCGAGTTACTGCATTATTAGTTTGGGAGAAGCCGCCCAAACTATTCTTTTCCTTAAATACTTTCAACTATATTATTATTTTTAATCCTCTTCCACTATTTAAAAATTGCGCCCCTATTTCTCCTAGAGTATTTGATGTATAGACACCAAACTTGGCCACATTATTCGATAGGCACCAGAAAGAAGTGCTATGTGTTTTATAACAGATCCGACTAACAGATTTTGAGGAATGCTGGGTAAAAGGTCCCATTTTTCCCAGTCATAATACATTATGCGATTTTCAAATCGCCATATCTCCCAGAGTTTTTATCCGATCCTCTCCCAATTTCACGTGCCAACTCTCCAGGGTACCCTACAATACTCCACAAGTTTACAGAGCTTTCGCTTTAAAAACACCGGAAGTCGATTTTTCCCCATAGGTAATACATTGGACCTTCAGGACCTCATATCTCCTAGAGTTTTCAACCGATCCTCTCCATATTTTACATACACATGCTCTAGGGCACCCTCCAAATTCCTACGAGTTTTTAAAGCGTTGGCGCTGTTAGTTTTCAAGTAACCGGACGTTGATTTTCTCCCATAGGTAATACATTAGAACTTCATGACGTCATAACTCAGCGAATAAATTATTTACCTTCAATCTGATTAGTGTTCCTGAAAGCCTAGGGACATGTCGCAAATAAACAAGTTGCAAGCAAACTGTGTAAAATTAATTGTTATAGATATAAGGCCAAGTGTAGAATATCGCGATGACGTCATAACGATAAAACTAAAAGAGCAATCCTCAATTTTCTTCGTTTTTTGAGAAGCCTGACTAAAAGTACCTGGTAAACGTCTATTACGAAAACTTCATTTCTTTAACCGTTACTGAGTTATATGAGCAAGTTTGAAGCTATTACGTAATGATGACGTCATAAAATCAAAATACAGAAAAATCAGTATGATTTCTGAAAAGCCCTTGGAAAACTACTGCCATGAAGTGTGCTTAGTTTTTTTCTACGCCCAACCGTTGTCGAGTTACTGCATTATTAGTTTGGGCGAAGCCGCCCAAACTATTCTTTTCCTTAAATACTTTCAACTATATTATTATTTTTAATCCTCTTCCACTATTTAAAAATTGCGCCCCTATTTCTCCTAGAGTATTTGATGTATAGACACCAAACTTGGCCACATTATTCGATAGGCACCAGAAAGAAGTGCTATGTGTTTTATAACAGATCCGACTAACAGATTTTGAGGAATGCTGGGTAAAAGGTCCCATTTTTCCCAGTCATAATACATTATGCGATTTTCAAATCGCCATATCTCCCAGAGTTTTTATCCGATCCTCTCCCAATTTCACGTGCCAACTCTCCAGGGTACCCTACAATACTCCACAAGTTTACAGAGCTTTCGCTTTAAAAACACCGGAAGTCGATTTTTCCCCATAGGTAATACATTGGACCTTCAGGACCTCATATCTCCTAGAGTTTTCAACCGATCCTCTCCATATTTTACATACACATGCTCTAGGGCACCCTCCAAATTCCTACGAGTTTTTAAAGCGTTGGCGCTGTTAGTTTTCAAGTAACCGGACGTTGATTTTCTCCCATAGGTAATACATTAGAACTTCATGACGTCATAACTCAGCGAATAAATTATTTACCTTCAATCTGATTAGTGTTCCTGAAAGCCTAGGGACATGTCGCAAATAAACAAGTTGCAAGCAAACTGTGTAAAATTAATTGTTATAGATATAAGGCCAAGTGTAGAATATCGCGATGACGTCATAACGATAAAACTAAAAGAGCAATCCTCAATTTTCTTCGTTTTTTGAGAAGCCTGACTAAAAGTACCTGGTAAACGTCTATTACGAAAACTTCATTTCTTTAACCGTTACTGAGTTATATGAGCAAGTTTGAAGCTATTACGTAATGATGACGTCATAAAATCAAAATACAGAAAAATCAGTATGATTTCTGAAAAGCCCTTGGAAAACTACTGCCATGAAGTGTGCTTAGTTTTTTTCTACGCCCAACCGTTGTCGAGTTACTGCATTATTAGTTTGGGCGAAGCCGCCCAAACTATTCTTTTCCTTAAATACTTTCAACTATATTATTATTTTTAATCCTCTTCCACTATTTAAAAATTGCGCCCCTATTTCTCCTAGAGTATTTGATGTATAGACACCAAACTTGGCCACATTATTCGATAGGCACCAGAAAGAAGTGCTATGTGTTTTATAACAGATCCGACTAACAGATTTTGAGGAATGCTGGGTAAAAGGTCCCATTTTTCCCAGTCATAATACATTATGCGATTTTCAAATCGCCATATCTCCCAGAGTTTTTATCCGATCCTCTCCCAATTTCACGTGCCAACTCTCCAGGGTACCCTACAATACTCCACAAGTTTACAGAGCTTTCGCTTTAAAAACACCGGAAGTCGATTTTTCCCCATAGGTAATACATTGGACCTTCAGGACCTCATATCTCCTAGAGTTTTCAACCGATCCTCTCCATATTTTACATACACATGCTCTAGGGCACCCTCCAAATTCCTACGAGTTTTTAAAGCGTTGGCGCTGTTAGTTTTCAAGTAACCGGACGTTGATTTTCTCCCATAGGTAATACATTAGAACTTCATGACGTCATAACTCAGCGAATAAATTATTTACCTTCAATCTGATTAGTGTTCCTGAAAGCCTAGGGACATGTCGCAAATAAACAAGTTGCAAGCAAACTGTGTAAAATTAATTGTTATAGATATAAGGCCAAGTGTAGAATATCGCGATGACGTCATAACGATAAAACTAAAAGAGCAATCCTCAATTTTCTTCGTTTTTTGAGAAGCCTGACTAAAAGTACCTGGTAAACGTCTATTACGAAAACTTCATTTCTTTAACCGTTACTGAGTTATATGAGCAAGTTTGAAGCTATTACGTAATGATGACGTCATAAAATCAAAATACAGAAAAATCAGTATGATTTCTGAAAAGCCCTTGGAAAACTACTGCCATGAAGTGTGCTTAGTTTTTTTCTACGCCCAACCGTTGTCGAGTTACTGCATTATTAGTTTGGGCGAAGCCGCCCAAACTATTCTTTTCCTTAAATACTTTCAACTATATTATTATTTTTAATCCTCTTCCACTATTTAAAAATTGCGCCCCTATTTCTCCTAGAGTATTTGATGTATAGACACCAAACTTGGCCACATTATTCGATAGGCACCAGAAAGAAGTGCTATGTGTTTTATAACAGATCCGACTAACAGATTTTGAGGAATGCTGGGTAAAAGGTCCCATTTTTCCCAGTCATAATACATTATGCGATTTTCAAATCGCCATATCTCCCAGAGTTTTTATCCGATCCTCTCCCAATTTCACGTGCCAACTCTCCAGGGTACCCTACAATACTCCACAAGTTTACAGAGCTTTCGCTTTAAAAACACCGGAAGTCGATTTTTCCCCATAGGTAATACATTGGACCTTCAGGACCTCATATCTCCTAGAGTTTTCAACCGATCCTCTCCATATTTTACATACACATGCTCTAGGGCACCCTCCAAATTCCTACGAGTTTTTAAAGCGTTGGCGCTGTTAGTTTTCAAGTAACCGGACGTTGATTTTCTCCCATAGGTAATACATTAGAACTTCATGACGTCATAACTCAGCGAATAAATTATTTACCTTCAATCTGATTAGTGTTCCTGAAAGCCTAGGGACATGTCGCAAATAAACAAGTTGCAAGCAAACTGTGTAAAATTAATTGTTATAGATATAAGGCCAAGTGTAGAATATCGCGATGACGTCATAACGATAAAACTAAAAGAGCAATCCTCAATTTTCTTCGTTTTTTGAGAAGCCTGACTAAAAGTACCTGGTAAACGTCTATTACGAAAACTTCATTTCTTTAACCGTTACTGAGTTATATGAGCAAGTTTGAAGCTATTACGTAATGATGACGTCATAAAATCAAAATACAGAAAAATCAGTATGATTTCTGAAAAGCCCTTGGAAAACTACTGCCATGAAGTGTGCTTAGTTTTTTTCTACGCCCAACCGTTGTCGAGTTACTGCATTATTAGTTTGGGCGAAGCCGCCCAAACTATTCTTTTCCTTAAATACTTTCAACTATATTATTATTTTTAATCCTCTTCCACTATTTAAAAATTGCGCCCCTATTTCTCCTAGAGTATTTGATGTATAGACACCAAACTTGGCCACATTATTCGATAGGCACCAGAAAGAAGTGCTATGTGTTTTATAACAGATCCGACTAACAGATTTTGAGGAATGCTGGGTAAAAGGTCCCATTTTTCCCAGTCATAATACATTATGCGATTTTCAAATCGCCATATCTCCCAGAGTTTTTATCCGATCCTCTCCCAATTTCACGTGCCAACTCTCCAGGGTACCCTACAATACTCCACAAGTTTACAGAGCTTTCGCTTTAAAAACACCGGAAGTCGATTTTTCCCCATAGGTAATACATTGGACCTTCAGGACCTCATATCTCCTAGAGTTTTCAACCGATCCTCTCCATATTTTACATACACATGCTCTAGGGCACCCTCCAAATTCCTACGAGTTTTTAAAGCGTTGGCGCTGTTAGTTTTCAAGTAACCGGACGTTGATTTTCTCCCATAGGTAATACATTAGAACTTCATGACGTCATAACTCAGCGAATAAATTATTTACCTTCAATCTGATTAGTGTTCCTGAAAGCCTAGGGACATGTCGCAAATAAACAAGTTGCAAGCAAACTGTGTAAAATTAATTGTTATAGATATAAGGCCAAGTGTAGAATATCGCGATGACGTCATAACGATAAAACTAAAAGAGCAATCCTCAATTTTCTTCGTTTTTTGAGAAGCCTGACTAAAAGTACCTGGTAAACGTCTATTACGAAAACTTCATTTCTTTAACCGTTACTGAGTTATATGAGCAAGTTTGAAGCTATTACGTAATGATGACGTCATAAAATCAAAATACAGAAAAATCAGTATGATTTCTGAAAAGCCCTTGGAAAACTACTGCCATGAAGTGTGCTTAGTTTTTTTCTACGCCCAACCGTTGTCGAGTTACTGCATTATTAGTTTGGGCGAAGCCGCCCAAACTATTCTTTTCCTTAAATACTTTCAACTATATTATTATTTTTAATCCTCTTCCACTATTTAAAAATTGCGCCCCTATTTCTCCTAGAGTATTTGATGTATAGACACCAAACTTGGCCACATTATTCGATAGGCACCAGAAAGAAGTGCTATGTGTTTTATAACAGATCCGACTAACAGATTTTGAGGAATGCTGGGTAAAAGGTCCCATTTTTCCCAGTCATAATACATTATGCGATTTTCAAATCGCCATATCTCCCAGAGTTTTTATCCGATCCTCTCCCAATTTCACGTGCCAACTCTCCAGGGTACCCTACAATACTCCACAAGTTTACAGAGCTTTCGCTTTAAAAACACCGGAAGTCGATTTTTCCCCATAGGTAATACATTGGACCTTCAGGACCTCATATCTCCTAGAGTTTTCAACCGATCCTCTCCATATTTTACATACACATGCTCTAGGGCACCCTCCAAATTCCTACGAGTTTTTAAAGCGTTGGCGCTGTTAGTTTTCAAGTAACCGGACGTTGATTTTCTCCCATAGGTAATACATTAGAACTTCATGACGTCATAACTCAGCGAATAAATTATTTACCTTCAATCTGATTAGTGTTCCTGAAAGCCTAGGGACATGTCGCAAATAAACAAGTTGCAAGCAAACTGTGTAAAATTAATTGTTATAGATATAAGGCCAAGTGTAGAATATCGCGATGACGTCATAACGATAAAACTAAAAGAGCAATCCTCAATTTTCTTCGTTTTTTGAGAAGCCTGACTAAAAGTACCTGGTAAACGTCTATTACGAAAACTTCATTTCTTTAACCGTTACTGAGTTATATGAGCAAGTTTGAAGCTATTACGTAATGATGACGTCATAAAATCAAAATACAGAAAAATCAGTATGATTTCTGAAAAGCCCTTGGAAAACTACTGCCATGAAGTGTGCTTAGTTTTTTTCTACGCCCAACCGTTGTCGAGTTACTGCATTATTAGTTTGGGCGAAGCCGCCCAAACTATTCTTTTCCTTAAATACTTTCAACTATATTATTATTTTTAATCCTCTTCCACTATTTAAAAATTGCGCCCCTATTTCTCCTAGAGTATTTGATGTATAGACACCAAACTTGGCCACATTATTCGATAGGCACCAGAAAGAAGTGCTATGTGTTTTATAACAGATCCGACTAACAGATTTTGAGGAATGCTGGGTAAAAGGTCCCATTTTTCCCAGTCATAATACATTATGCGATTTTCAAATCGCCATATCTCCCAGAGTTTTTATCCGATCCTCTCCCAATTTCACGTGCCAACTCTCCAGGGTACCCTACAATACTCCACAAGTTTACAGAGCTTTCGCTTTAAAAACACCGGAAGTCGATTTTTCCCCATAGGTAATACATTGGACCTTCAGGACCTCATATCTCCTAGAGTTTTCAACCGATCCTCTCCATATTTTACATACACATGCTCTAGGGCACCCTCCAAATTCCTACGAGTTTTTAAAGCGTTGGCGCTGTTAGTTTTCAAGTAACCGGACGTTGATTTTCTCCCATAGGTAATACATTAGAACTTCATGACGTCATAACTCAGCGAATAAATTATTTACCTTCAATCTGATTAGTGTTCCTGAAAGCCTAGGGACATGTCGCAAATAAACAAGTTGCAAGCAAACTGTGTAAAATTAATTGTTATAGATATAAGGCCAAGTGTAGAATATCGCGATGACGTCATAACGATAAAACTAAAAGAGCAATCCTCAATTTTCTTCGTTTTTTGAGAAGCCTGACTAAAAGTACCTGGTAAACGTCTATTACGAAAACTTCATTTCTTTAACCGTTACTGAGTTATATGAGCAAGTTTGAAGCTATTACGTAATGATGACGTCATAAAATCAAAATACAGAAAAATCAGTATGATTTCTGAAAAGCCCTTGGAAAACTACTGCCATGAAGTGTGCTTAGTTTTTTTCTACGCCCAACCGTTGTCGAGTTACTGCATTATTAGTTTGGGCGAAGCCGCCCAAACTATTCTTTTCCTTAAATACTTTCAACTATATTATTATTTTTAATCCTCTTCCACTATTTAAAAATTGCGCCCCTATTTCTCCTAGAGTATTTGATGTATAGACACCAAACTTGGCCACATTATTCGATAGGCACCAGAAAGAAGTGCTATGTGTTTTATAACAGATCCGACTAACAGATTTTGAGGAATGCTGGGTAAAAGGTCCCATTTTTCCCAGTCATAATACATTATGCGATTTTCAAATCGCCATATCTCCCAGAGTTTTTATCCGATCCTCTCCCAATTTCACGTGCCAACTCTCCAGGGTACCCTACAATACTCCACAAGTTTACAGAGCTTTCGCTTTAAAAACACCGGAAGTCGATTTTTCCCCATAGGTAATACATTGGACCTTCAGGACCTCATATCTCCTAGAGTTTTCAACCGATCCTCTCCATATTTTACATACACATGCTCTAGGGCACCCTCCAAATTCCTACGAGTTTTTAAAGCGTTGGCGCTGTTAGTTTTCAAGTAACCGGACGTTGATTTTCTCCCATAGGTAATACATTAGAACTTCATGACGTCATAACTCAGCGAATAAATTATTTACCTTCAATCTGATTAGTGTTCCTGAAAGCCTAGGGACATGTCGCAAATAAACAAGTTGCAAGCAAACTGTGTAAAATTAATTGTTATAGATATAAGGCCAAGTGTAGAATATCGCGATGACGTCATAACGATAAAACTAAAAGAGCAATCCTCAATTTTCTTCGTTTTTTGAGAAGCCTGACTAAAAGTACCTGGTAAACGTCTATTACGAAAACTTCATTTCTTTAACCGTTACTGAGTTATATGAGCAAGTTTGAAGCTATTACGTAATGATGACGTCATAAAATCAAAATACAGAAAAATCAGTATGATTTCTGAAAAGCCCTTGGAAAACTACTGCCATGAAGTGTGCTTAGTTTTTTTCTACGCCCAACCGTTGTCGAGTTACTGCATTATTAGTTTGGGCGAAGCCGCCCAAACTATTCTTTTCCTTAAATACTTTCAACTATATTATTATTTTTAATCCTCTTCCACTATTTAAAAATTGCGCCCCTATTTCTCCTAGAGTATTTGATGTATAGACACCAAACTTGGCCACATTATTCGATAGGCACCAGAAAGAAGTGCTATGTGTTTTATAACAGATCCGACTAACAGATTTTGAGGAATGCTGGGTAAAAGGTCCCATTTTTCCCAGTCATAATACATTATGCGATTTTCAAATCGCCATATCTCCCAGAGTTTTTATCCGATCCTCTCCCAATTTCACGTGCCAACTCTCCAGGGTACCCTACAATACTCCACAAGTTTACAGAGCTTTCGCTTTAAAAACACCGGAAGTCGATTTTTCCCCATAGGTAATACATTGGACCTTCAGGACCTCATATCTCCTAGAGTTTTCAACCGATCCTCTCCATATTTTACATACACATGCTCTAGGGCACCCTCCAAATTCCTACGAGTTTTTAAAGCGTTGGCGCTGTTAGTTTTCAAGTAACCGGACGTTGATTTTCTCCCATAGGTAATACATTAGAACTTCATGACGTCATAACTCAGCGAATAAATTATTTACCTTCAATCTGATTAGTGTTCCTGAAAGCCTAGGGACATGTCGCAAATAAACAAGTTGCAAGCAAACTGTGTAAAATTAATTGTTATAGATATAAGGCCAAGTGTAGAATATCGCGATGACGTCATAACGATAAAACTAAAAGAGCAATCCTCAATTTTCTTCGTTTTTGAGAAGCCTGACTAAAAGTACCTGGTAAACGTCTATTACGAAAACTTCATTTCTTTAACCGTTACTGAGTTATATGAGCAAGTTTGAAGCTATTACGTAATGATGACGTCATAAAATCAAAATACAGAAAAATCAGTATGATTTCTGAAAAGCCCTTGGAAAACTACTGCCATGAAGTGTGCTTAGTTTTTTTCTACGCCCAACCGTTGTCGAGTTACTGCATTATTAGTTTGGGCGAAGCCGCCCAAACTATTCATTTCCTTAAATACTTTCAACTATATTATTATTTTTAATCCTCTTCCACTATTTAAAAATTGCGCCCCTATTTCTCCTAGAGTATTTGATGTATAGACACCAAACTTGGCCACATTATTCGATAGGCACCAGAAAGAAGTGCTATGTGTTTTATAACAGATCCGACTAACAGATTTTGAGGAATGCTGGGTAAAAGGTCCCATTTTTCCCAGTCATAATACATTATGCGATTTTCAAATCGCCATATCTCCCAGAGTTTTTATCCGATCCTCTCCCAATTTCACGTGCCAACTCTCCAGGGTACCCTACAATACTCCACAAGTTTACAGAGCTTTCGCTTTAAAAACACCGGAAGTCGATTTTTCCCCATAGGTAATACATTGGACCTTCAGGACCTCATATCTCCTAGAGTTTTCAACCGATCCTCTCCATATTTTACATACACATGCTCTAGGGCACCCTCCAAATTCCTACGAGTTTTTAAAGCGTTGGCGCTGTTAGTTTTCAAGTAACCGGACGTTGATTTTCTCCCATAGGTAATACATTAGAACTTCATGACGTCATAACTCAGCGAATAAATTATTTACCTTCAATCTGATTAGTGTTCCTGAAAGCCTAGGGACATGTCGCAAATAAACAAGTTGCAAGCAAACTGTGTAAAATTAATTGTTATAGATATAAGGCCAAGTGTAGAATATCGCGATGACGTCATAACGATAAAACTAAAAGAGCAATCCTCAATTTTCTTCGTTTTTTGAGAAGCCTGACTAAAAGTACCTGGTAAACGTCTATTACGAAAACTTCATTTCTTTAACCGTTACTGAGTTATATGAGCAAGTTTGAAGCTATTACGTAATGATGACGTCATAAAATCAAAATACAGAAAAATCAGTATGATTTCTGAAAAGCCCTTGGAAAACTACTGCCATGAAGTGTGCTTAGTTTTTTTCTACGCCCAACCGTTGTCGAGTTACTGCATTATTAGTTTGGGCGAAGCCGCCCAAACTATTCTTTTCCTTAAATACTTTCAACTATATTATTATTTTTAATCCTCTTCCACTATTTAAAAATTGCGCCCCTATTTCTCCTAGAGTATTTGATGTATAGACACCAAACTTGGCCACATTATTCGATAGGCACCAGAAAGAAGTGCTATGTGTTTTATAACAGATCCGACTAACAGATTTTGAGGAATGCTGGGTAAAAGGTCCCATTTTTCCCAGTCATAATACATTATGCGATTTTCAAATCGCCATATCTCCCAGAGTTTTTATCCGATCCTCTCCCAATTTCACGTGCCAACTCTCCAGGGTACCCTACAATACTCCACAAGTTTACAGAGCTTTCGCTTTAAAAACACCGGAAGTCGATTTTTCCCCATAGGTAATACATTGGACCTTCAGGACCTCATATCTCCTAGAGTTTTCAACCGATCCTCTCCATATTTTACATACACATGCTCTAGGGCACCCTCCAAATTCCTACGAGTTTTTAAAGCGTTGGCGCTGTTAGTTTTCAAGTAACCGGACGTTGATTTTCTCCCATAGGTAATACATTAGAACTTCATGACGTCATAACTCAGCGAATAAATTATTTACCTTCAATCTGATTAGTGTTCCTGAAAGCCTAGGGACATGTCGCAAATAAACAAGTTGCAAGCAAACTGTGTAAAATTAATTGTTATAGATATAAGGCCAAGTGTAGAATATCGCGATGACGTCATAACGATAAAACTAAAAGAGCAATCCTCAATTTTCTTCGTTTTTTGAGAAGCCTGACTAAAAGTACCTGGTAAACGTCTATTACGAAAACTTCATTTCTTTAACCGTTACTGAGTTATATGAGCAAGTTTGAAGCTATTACGTAATGATGACGTCATAAAATCAAAATACAGAAAAATCAGTATGATTTCTGAAAAGCCCTTGGAAAACTACTGCCATGAAGTGTGCTTAGTTTTTTTCTACGCCCAACCGTTGTCGAGTTACTGCATTATTAGTTTGGGCGAAGCCGCCCAAACTATTCTTTTCCTTAAATACTTTCAACTATATTATTATTTTTAATCCTCTTCCACTATTTAAAAATTGCGCCCCTATTTCTCCTAGAGTATTTGATGTATAGACACCAAACTTGGCCACATTATTCGATAGGCACCAGAAAGAAGTGCTATGTGTTTTATAACAGATCCGACTAACAGATTTTGAGGAATGCTGGGTAAAAGGTCCCATTTTTCCCAGTCATAATACATTATGCGATTTTCAAATCGCCATATCTCCCAGAGTTTTTATCCGATCCTCTCCCAATTTCACGTGCCAACTCTCCAGGGTACCCTACAATACTCCACAAGTTTACAGAGCTTTCGCTTTAAAAACACCGGAAGTCGATTTTTCCCCATAGGTAATACATTGGACCTTCAGGACCTCATATCTCCTAGAGTTTTCAACCGATCCTCTCCATATTTTACATACACATGCTCTAGGGCACCCTCCAAATTCCTACGAGTTTTTAAAGCGTTGGCGCTGTTAGTTTTCAAGTAACCGGACGTTGATTTTCTCCCATAGGTAATACATTAGAACTTCATGACGTCATAACTCAGCGAATAAATTATTTACCTTCAATCTGATTAGTGTTCCTGAAAGCCTAGGGACATGTCGCAAATAAACAAGTTGCAAGCAAACTGTGTAAAATTAATTGTTATAGATATAAGGCCAAGTGTAGAATATCGCGATGACGTCATAACGATAAAACTAAAAGAGCAATCCTCAATTTTCTTCGTTTTTTGAGAAGCCTGACTAAAAGTACCTGGTAAACGTCTATTACGAAAACTTCATTTCTTTAACCGTTACTGAGTTATATGAGCAAGTTTGAAGCTATTACGTAATGATGACGTCATAAAATCAAAATACAGAAAAATCAGTATGATTTCTGAAAAGCCCTTGGAAAACTACTGCCATGAAGTGTGCTTAGTTTTTTTCTACGCCCAACCGTTGTCGAGTTACTGCATTATTAGTTTGGGCGAAGCCGCCCAAACTATTCTTTTCCTTAAATACTTTCAACTATATTATTATTTTTAATCCTCTTCCACTATTTAAAAATTGCGCCCCTATTTCTCCTAGAGTATTTGATGTATAGACACCAAACTTGGCCACATTATTCGATAGGCACCAGAAAGAAGTGCTATGTGTTTTATAACAGATCCGACTAACAGATTTTGAGGAATGCTGGGTAAAAGGTCCCATTTTTCCCAGTCATAATACATTATGCGATTTTCAAATCGCCATATCTCCCAGAGTTTTATCCGATCCTCTCCCAATTTCACGTGCCAACTCTCCAGGGTACCCTACAATACTCCACAAGTTTACAGAGCTTTCGCTTTAAAAACACCGGAAGTCGATTTTTCCCCATAGGTAATACATTGGACCTTCAGGACCTCATATCTCCTAGAGTTTTCAACCGATCCTCTCCATATTTTACATACACATGCTCTAGGGCACCCTCCAAATTCCTACGAGTTTTAAAGCGTTGGCGCTGTTAGTTTTCAAGTAACCGGACGTTGATTTTCTCCCATAGGTAATACATTAGAACTTCATGACGTCATAACTCAGCGAATAAATTATTTACCTTCAATCTGATTAGTGTTCCTGAAAGCCTAGGGACATGTCGCAAATAAACAAGTTGCAAGCAAACTGTGTAAAATTAATTGTTATAGATATAAGGCCAAGTGTAGAATATCGCGATGACGTCATAACGATAAAACTAAAAGAGCAATCCTCAATTTTCTTCGTTTTTTTGAGAAGCCTGACTAAAAGTACCTGGTAAACGTCTATTACGAAAACTTCATTTCTTTAACCGTTACTGAGTTATATGAGCAAGTTTGAAGCTATACGTAATGATGACGTCATAAAATCAAAATACAGAAAAATCAGTATGATTTCTGAAAAGCCCTTGGAAAACTACTGCCATGAAGTGTGCTTAGTTTTTTTCTACGCCCAACCGTTGTCGAGTTACTGCATTATTAGTTTGGGCGAAGCCGCCCAAACTATTCTTTTCCTTAAATACTTTCAACTATATTATTATTTTTAATCCTCTTCCACTATTTAAAAATTGCGCCCCTATTTCTCCTAGAGTATTTGATGTATAGACACCAAACTTGGCCACATTATCGATAGGCACCAGAAGAAGTGCTATGTGTTTTATAACAGATCCGACTAACAGATTTTGAGGAATGCTGGGTAAAAGGTCCCATTTTTCCCAGTCATAATACATTATGCGATTTTCAAATCGCCATATCTCCCAGAGTTTTTATCCGATCCTCTCCCAATTTCCACGTGCCAACTCTCCAGGGTACCCTACAATACTCCACAAGTTTACAGAGCTTTCGCTTTAAAACACCGGAAGTCGATTTTTCCCATAGGTAATACATTGGACCTTCAGGACCTCATATCTCCTAGAGTTTTCAACCGATCCTCTCCATATTTTACATACACATGCTCTAGGGCACCCTCCAAATTCCTACGAGTTTTTAAAGCGTTGGCGCTGTTAGTTTTCAAGTAACCGGACGTTGATTTCTCCCATAGGTAATACATTAGAACTTCATGACGTCGACGTCATAACTCAGCGAATAAATTATTTACCTTCAATCTGATTAGTGTTCCTGAAAGCCTAGGGACATGTCGCAAATAAACAAGTTGCAAGCAAACTGTGTAAAATTAATTGTTATAGATATAAGGCCAAGTGTAGAATATCGCGATGACGTCATAACGATAAAACTAAAAGAGCAATCCTCAATTTTCTTCGTTTTTTGAGAAGCCTGACTAAAAGTACCTGGTAAACGTCTATTACGAAAACTTCATTTCTTTAACCGTTACTGAGTTATATGAGCAAGTTTGAAGCTATTACGTAATGATGACGTCATAAAATCAAAATACAGAAAAATCAGTATGATTTCTGAAAAGCCCTTGGAAAACTACTGCCATGAAGTGTGCTTAGTTTTTTTCTACGCCCAACCGTTGTCGAGTTACTGCATTATTAGTTTGGGCGAAGCCGCCCAAACTATTCTTTTCCTTAAATACTTTCAACTATATTATTATTTTTAATCCTCTTCCACTATTTAAAAATTGCGCCCCTATTTCTCCTAGAGTATTTGATGTATAGACACCAAACTTGGCCACATTATTCGATAGGCACCAGAAAGAAGTGCTATGTGTTTTATAACAGATCCGACTAACAGATTTTGAGGAATGCTGGGTAAAAGGTCCCATTTTTCCCAGTCATAATACATTATGCGATTTTCAAATCGCCATATCTCCCAGAGTTTTTATCCGATCCTCTCCCAATTTCACGTGCCAACTCTCCAGGGTACCCTACAATACTCCACAAGTTTACAGAGCTTTCGCTTTAAAAACACCGGAAGTCGATTTTTCCCCATAGGTAATACATTGGACCTTCAGGACCTCATATCTCCTAGAGTTTTCAACCGATCCTCTCCATATTTTACATACACATGCTCTAGGGCACCCTCCAAATTCCTACGAGTTTTTAAAGCGTTGGCGCTGTTAGTTTTCAAGTAACCGGACGTTGATTTTCTCCCATAGGTAATACATTAGAACTTCATGACGTCATAACTCAGCGAATAAATTATTTACCTTCAATCTGATTAGTGTTCCTGAAAGCCTAGGGACATGTCGCAAATAAACAAGTTGCAAGCAAACTGTGTAAAATTAATTGTTATAGATATAAGGCCAAGTGTAGAATATCGCGATGACGTCATAACGATAAAACTAAAAGAGCAATCCTCAATTTTCTTCGTTTTTTGAGAAGCCTGACTAAAAGTACCTGGTAAACGTCTATTACGAAAACTTCATTTCTTTAACCGTTACTGAGTTATATGAGCAAGTTTGAAGCTATTACGTAATGATGACGTCATAAAATCAAAATACAGAAAAATCAGTATGATTTCTGAAAAGCCCTTGGAAAACTACTGCCATGAAGTGTGCTTAGTTTTTTCTACGCCCAACCGTTGTCGAGTTACTGCATTATTAGTTTGGGCGAAGCCGCCCAAACTATTCTTTTCCTTAAATACTTTCAACTATATTATTATTTTTAATCCTCTTCCACTATTTAAAAATTGCGCCCCTATTTCTCCTAGAGTATTTGATGTATAGACACCAAACTTGGCCACATTATTCGATAGGCACCAGAAAGAAGTGCTATGTGTTTTATAACAGATCCGACTAACAGATTTTGAGGAATGCTGGGTAAAAGGTCCCATTTTTCCCAGTCATAATACATTATGCGATTTTCAAATCGCCATATCTCCCAGAGTTTTTATCCGATCCTCTCCCAATTTCACGTGCCAACTCTCCAGGGTACCCTACAATACTCCACAAGTTTACAGAGCTTTCGCTTTAAAAACACCGGAAGTCGATTTTCCCCATAGGTAATACATTGGACCTTCAGGACCTCATATCTCCTAGAGTTTTCAACCGATCCTCTCCATATTTTACATACACATGCTCTAGGGCACCCTCCAAATTCCTACGAGTTTTTAAAGCGTTGGCGCTGTTAGTTTTCAAGTAACCGGACGTTGATTTTCTCCCATAGGTAATACATTAGAACTTCATGACGTCATAACTCAGCGAATAAATTATTTACCTTCAATCTGATTAGTGTTCCTGAAAGCCTAGGGACATGTCGCAAATAAACAAGTTGCAAGCAAACTGTGTAAAATTAATTGTTATAGATATAAGGCCAAGTGTAGAATATCGCGATGACGTCATAACGATAAAACTAAAAGAGCAATCCTCAATTTTCTTCGTTTTTTGAGAAGCCTGACTAAAAGTACCTGGTAAACGTCTATTACGAAAACTTCATTTCTTTAACCGTTACTGAGTTATATGAGCAAGTTTGAAGCTATTACGTAATGATGACGTCATAAAATCAAATACAGAAAAATCAGTATGATTTCTGAAAAGCCCTTGGAAAACTACTGCCATGAAGTGTGCTTAGTTTTTTTCTACGCCCAACCGTTGTCGAGTTACTGCATTATTAGTTTGGGCGAAGCCGCCCAAACTATTCTTTTCCTTAAATACTTTCAACTATATTATTATTTTTAATCCTCTTCCACTATTTAAAAATTGCGCCCCTATTTCTCCTAGAGTATTTGATGTATAGACACCAAACTTGGCCACATTATTCGATAGGCACCAGAAAGAAGTGCTATGTGTTTTATAACAGATCCGACTAACAGATTTTGAGGAATGCTGGGTAAAAGGTCCCATTTTTCCCAGTCATAATACATTATGCGATTTTCAAATCGCCATATCTCCCAGAGTTTTTATCCGATCCTCTCCCAATTTCACGTGCCAACTCTCCAGGGTACCCTACAATACTCCACAAGTTTACAGAGCTTTCGCTTTAAAAACACCGGAAGTCGATTTTTCCCCATAGGTAATACATTGGACCTTCAGGACCTCATATCTCCTAGAGTTTTCAACCGATCCTCTCCATATTTTACATACACATGCTCTAGGGCACCCTCCAAATTCTACGAGTTTTTAAAGCGTTGGCGCTGTTAGTTTTCAAGTAACCGGACGTTGATTTTCTCCCATAGGTAATACATTAGAACTTCATGACGTCATAACTCAGCGAATAAATTATTTACCTTCAATCTGATTAGTGTTCCTGAAAGCCTAGGGACATGTCGCAAATAAACAAGTTGCAAGCAAACTGTGTAAAATTAATTGTTATAGATATAAGGCCAAGTGTAGAATATCGCGATGACGTCATAACGATAAAACTAAAAGAGCAATCCTCAATTTTCTTCGTTTTTGAGAAGCCTGACTAAAAGTACCTGGTAAACGTCTATTACGAAAACTTCATTTCTTTAACCGTTACTGAGTTATATGAGCAAGTTTGAAGCTATTACGTAATGATGACGTCATAAAATCAAAATACAGAAAAATCAGTATGATTTCTGAAAAGCCCTTGGAAAACTACTGCCATGAAGTGTGCTTAGTTTTTTTCTACGCCCAACCGTTGTCGAGTTACTGCATTATTAGTTTGGGCGAAGCCGCCCAAACTATTCTTTTCCTTAAATACTTTCAACTATATTATTATTTTTAATCCCTCTTCCACTATTTAAAAATTGCGCCCCTATTTCTCCTAGAGTATTTGATGTATAGACACCAAACTTGGCCACATTATTCGATAGGCACCAGAAAGAAGTGCTATGTGTTTTATAACAGATCCGACTAACAGATTTTGAGGAATGCTGGGTAAAAGGTCCCATTTTTCCCAGTCATAATACATTATGCGATTTTCAAATCGCCATATCTCCCAGAGTTTTTATCCGATCCTCTCCCAATTTCACGTGCCAACTCTCCCAGGGTACCCTACAATACTCCACAAGTTTACAGAGCTTTCGCTTTAAAAACACCGGAAGTCGATTTTTCCCCATAGGTAATACATTGGACCTTCAGGACCTCATATCTCCTAGAGTTTTCAACCGATCCTCTCCATATTTTACATACACATGCTCTAGGGCACCCTCCAAATTCCTACGAGTTTTTTAAAGCGTTGGCGCTGTTAGTTTCAAGTAACCGGACGTTGATTTTCTCCCATAGGTAATACATTAGAACTTCATGACGTCATAACTCAGCGAATAAATTATTTACCTTCAATCTGATTAGTGTTCCTGAAAGCCTAGGGACATGTCGCAAATAAACAAGTTGCAAGCAAACTGTGTAAAATTAATTGTTATAGATATAAGGCCAAGTGTAGAATATCGCGATGACGTCATAACGATAAAACTAAAAGAGCAATCCTCAATTTTCTTCGTTTTTTGAGAAGCCTGACTAAAAGTACCTGGTAAACGTCTATTACGAAAACTTCATTTCTTTAACCGTTACTGAGTTATATGAGCAAGTTTGAAGCTATTACGTAATGATGACGTCATAAAATCAAAATACAGAAAATCAGTATGATTTCTGAAAAGCCCTTGGAAAACTACTGCCATGAAGTGTGCTTAGTTTTTTTCTACGCCCAACCGTTGTCGAGTTACTGCATTATTAGTTGGGCGAAGCCGCCCAAACTATTCTTTTCCTTAAATACTTTCAACTATATTATTATTTTTAATCCTCTTCCACTATTTAAAAATTGCGCCCCTATTTCTCCTAGAGTATTTGATGTATAGACACCAAACTTGGCCACATTATTCGATAGGCACCAGAAAGAAGTGCTATGTGTTTTATAACAGATCCGACTAACAGATTTTGAGGAATGCTGGGTAAAAGGTCCCATTTTTCCCAGTCATAATACATTATGCGATTTTCAAATCGCCATATCTCCCAGAGTTTTTATCCGATCCTCTCCCAATTTCACGTGCCAACTCTCCAGGGTACCCTACAATACTCCACAAGTTTACAGAGCTTTCGCTTTAAAAACACCGGAAGTCGATTTTTCCCCATAGGTAATACATTGGACCTTCAGGACCTCATATCTCCTAGAGTTTTCAACCGATCCTCTCCATATTTTACATACACATGCTCTAGGGCACCCTCCAAATTCCTACGAGTTTTTAAAGCGTTGGCGCTGTTAGTTTTCAAGTAACCGGACGTTGATTTTCTCCCATAGGTAATACATTAGAACTTCATGACGTCATAACTCAGCGAATAAATTATTTACCTTCAATCTGATTAGTGTTCCTGAAAGCCTAGGGACATGTCGCAAATAAACAAGTTGCAAGCAAACTGTGTAAAATTAATTGTTATAGATATAAGGCCAAGTGTAGAATATCGCGATGACGTCATAACGATAAAACTAAAAGAGCAATCCTCAATTTTCTTCGTTTTTTGAGAAGCCTGACTAAAAGTACCTGGTAAACGTCTATTACGAAAACTTCATTTCTTTAACCGTTACTGAGTTATATGAGCAAGTTTGAAGCTATTACGTAATGATGACGTCATAAAATCAAAATACAGAAAAATCAGTATGATTTCTGAAAAGCCCTTGGAAAACTACTGCCATGAAGTGTGCTTAGTTTTTTTCTACGCCCAACCGTTGTCGAGTTACTGCATTATTAGTTTGGGCGAAGCCGCCCAAACTATTCTTTTCCTAAATACTTTCAACTATATTATTATTTTTAATCCTCTTCCACTATTTAAAATTGCGCCCCTATTTCTCCTAGAGTATTTGATGTATAGACACCAAACTTGGCCACATTATTCGATAGGCACCAGAAAGAAGTGCTATGTGTTTTATAACAGATCCGACTAACAGATTTTGAGGAATGCTGGGTAAAAGGTCCCATTTTTCCCAGTCATAATACATTATGCGATTTTCAAATCGCCATATCTCCCAGAGTTTTTTATCCGATCCTCTCCCAATTTCACGTGCCAACTCTCCAGGGTACCCTACAATACTCCACAAGTTTACAGAGCTTTCGCTTTAAAAACACCGGAAGTCGATTTTTCCCCATAGGTAATACATTGGACCTTCAGGACCTCATATCTCCTAGAGTTTTCAACCGATCCTCTCCATATTTTACATACACATGCTCTAGGGCACCCTCCAAATTCCTACGAGTTTTTAAAGCGTTGGCGCTGTTAGTTTTCAAGTAACCGGACGTTGATTTTCTCCCATAGGTAATACATTAGAACTTCATGACGTCATAACTCAGCGAATAAATTATTTACCTTCAATCTGATTAGTGTTCCTGAAAGCCTAGGGACATGTCGCAAATAAACAAGTTGCAAGCAAACTGTGTAAAATTAATTGTTATAGATATAAGGCCAAGTGTAGAATATCGCGATGACGTCATAACGATAAAACTAAAAGAGCAATCCTCAATTTTCTTCGTTTTTTGAGAAGCCTGACTAAAAGTACCTGGTAAACGTCTATTACGAAAACTTCATTTCTTTAACCGTTACTGAGTTATATGAGCAAGTTTGAAGCTATTACGTAATGATGACGTCATAAAATCAAAATACAGAAAAATCAGTATGATTTCTGAAAAGCCCTTGGAAAACTACTGCCATGAAGTGTGCTTAGTTTTTTTCTACGCCCAACCGTTGTCGAGTTACTGCATTATTAGTTTGGGCGAAGCCGCCCAAACTATTCTTTTCCTTAAATACTTTCAACTATATTATTATTTTTAATCCTCTTCCACTATTTAAAAATTGCGCCCCTATTTCTCCTAGAGTATTTGATGTATAGACACCAAACTTGGCCACATTATTCGATAGGCACCAGAAAGAAGTGCTATGTGTTTTATAACAGATCCGACTAACAGATTTTGAGGAATGCTGGGTAAAAGGTCCCCATTTTTCCCAGTCATAATACATTATGCGATTTTCAAATCGCCATATCTCCCAGAGTTTTTATCCGATCCTCTCCCAATTTCACGTGCCAACTCTCCAGGGTACCCTACAATACTCCACAAGTTTACAGAGCTTTCGCTTTAAAAACACCGGAAGTCGATTTTTCCCCATAGGTAATACATTGGACCTTCAGGACCTCATATCTCCTAGAGTTTTCCAACCGATCCTCTCCATATTTTACATACACATGCTCTAGGGCACCCTCCAAATTCCTACGAGTTTTTAAAGCGTTGGCGCTGTTAGTTTTCAAGTAACCGGGACGTTGATTTTCTCCCATAGGTAATACATTAGAACTTCATGACGTCATAACTCAGCGAATAAATTATTTACCTTCAATCTGATTAGTGTTCCTGAAAGCCTAGGGACATGTCGCAAATAAACAAGTTGCAAGCAAACTGTGTAAAATTAATTGTTATAGATATAAGGCCAAGTGTAGAATATCGCGATGACGTCATAACGATAAAACTAAAAGAGCAATCCTCAATTTTCTTCGTTTTTTGAGAAGCCTGACTAAAAGTACCTGGTAAACGTCTATTACGAAAACTTCATTTCTTTAACCGTTACTGAGTTATATGAGCAAGTTTGAAGCTATTACGTAATGATGACGTCATAAAATCAAAATACAGAAAAATCAGTATGATTTCTGAAAAGCCCTTGGAAAACTACTGCCATGAAGTGTGCTTAGTTTTTTTCTACGCCCAACCGTTGTCGAGTTACTGCATTATTAGTTTGGGCGAAGCCGCCCAAACTATTCTTTTCCTTAAATACTTTCAACTATATTATTATTTTTAATCCTCTTCCACTATTTAAAAATTGCGCCCCTATTTCTCCTAGAGTATTTGATGTATAGACACCAAACTTGGCCACATTATTCGATAGGCACCAGAAAGAAGTGCTATGTGTTTTATAACAGATCCGACTAACAGATTTTGAGGAATGCTGGGTAAAAGGTCCCATTTTTCCCAGTCATAATACATTATGCGATTTTCAAATCGCCATATCTCCCAGAGTTTTTATCCGATCCTCTCCCAATTTCACGTGCCAACTCTCCAGGGTACCCTACAATACTCCACAAGTTTACAGAGCTTTCGCTTTAAAAACACCGGAAGTCGATTTTTCCCCATAGGTAATACATTGGACCTTCAGGACCTCATATCTCCTAGAGTTTTCAACCGATCCTCTCCATATTTTACATACACATGCTCTAGGGCACCCTCCAAATTCCTACGAGTTTTTAAAGCGTTGGCGCTGTTAGTTTTCAAGTAACCGGACGTTGATTTTCTCCCATAGGTAATACATTAGAACTTCATGACGTCATAACTCAGCGAATAAATTATTTACCTTCAATCTGATTAGTGTTCCTGAAAGCCTAGGGACATGTCGCAAATAAACAAGTTGCAAGCAAACTGTGTAAAATTAATTGTTATAGATATAAGGCCAAGTGTAGAATATCGCGATGACGTCATAACGATAAAACTAAAAGAGCAATCCTCAATTTTCTTCGTTTTTTGAGAAGCCTGACTAAAAGTACCTGGTAAACGTCTATTACGAAAACTTCATTTCTTTAACCGTTACTGAGTTATATGAGCAAGTTTGAAGCTATTACGTAATGATGACGTCATAAAATCAAATACAGAAAAATCAGTATGATTTCTGAAAAGCCCTTG